>JAUZST010060651.1:0-23250 GCA_034779995.1 Parotocinclus haroldoi
GTGTGTGTGTGTGTGTGTGTGTGTGTGTGTGTGTGTGTGTGTGTGTGTGTGTGTGTGTGTGTGTGTGTGCGTGCGCGCCGGGGATCGCACTGGTTCGCTCCTGCTGGCCTGTCTGAGATCTCCTTGAGTGACATTAATGAGGAAGTTGTGATCAGATGGCGGATGTTTCAGTAGCTTCTCCAAAGAACTAGGAGAACCCTACACGGGACAGCTGGTTCTAGATTCGCTTTTTTAGCCCGTTATTTTTATGATCACAATTGCATTATTATATAAAAGATTAAGTTCCCACTTGAACTTGATCAACCCACTTTTCATGACATTTATCACTGGACGTCTCCGTCCGTCCACGTTTTTAAATAGTGTTCAAATATTACCACATTTACTCTGCCAGCTTTAAGAGCTTGGGAATGCTTTTTTTTCCTACTACATGCCTGAATACAAGCTTGTTCACGTGCGTTCAGTTGGCCAGAACAAATGTTCACTCATGACAGAAGTCGCGCTTGCTCTCTTTCTCAGAACGCTAAAGCCGTCCTTACGAAAGCAGAACGCAAATCAACTGGAGTCTAACCCGATAATTGTTTGTTGGTCTTCGACTCGGTTTGGGCTACATGAGCAGGTCTTCAAGTTAAAGATACCGAACTTCTCACAGCATGTCAGTGAAGGGAAACGGGACCTAAATATTTAAGTCGAGTGAGTCACACGGATGAATTAAAGCAGCCCCGAACGCAAAACGAGGCCCAACCTCGTACTACTAAGGCGTCCCTAATAAAGTGGCCAGCGAGTGTATATAACCTCTCGACGTCTGGCTGTAGAAACTTTTTCAGGCGCTCTGCAGAGTTTGTGTTTCGACACACTCGAGTGTGCAGACTAAAGCGTTTGCTGCCTTGCAGGCCTATTAGAACACCTTTCGGAAAAGCAGGCAATTATATCTGGCTGCTAGTGCTCTCTACGGATCAGCCTTTAGCTCCTGCTACATTCAGGCTCGTTTGGTCGCTTAGTCATAGCGTTTACAGTGATTTATCGTAGGCCCAGGCAGGATGTTTTAGGTGCTTTAGAGTAATTAGCCATATACTTGCTTTTTCTTTTGCTTTTCTCAGTCTGAACCCTGCAAGCGGCGCGGCCCCGCAGGGCGAGATCGTGGCATTTATTCATAGCCCTCTGACTTTTTCGAGGGATTCCTAAGGCCAGCTCACCCCGAGAGCCTCTTCCAGTCGGCCATGCACGTGCACATCTCACCGACAGCACACGCCTCTGTTTTAACCAGGTGTAAGAGGCGTGCAGCGTGAGTGAGGAGGACGTTTCTGTTTACAGCAGTACAGGCCATGATAAAAACAACCGATAATAACCTCTCTTGTTCTGGGCACAAACGCTTACACGTTTACTCACATCGGAGCACTTTAGAAGCAAAATTTACCTTCGCGCATGTCGTTGGAATGTGGGAGGAACCTGGAGGACGTGCAGGCAACACAGAGGCCGAGTCCAGGCTCTCTGGAGCTGTGAGGCGACAGCGTTTACCCCTACACCAACGTGCTGCCTTGGCATGAATTAGCTACAGTAATGTTGTGTGTGTGTGTGAGTGAGAGAGAGTGTGAAGCGCTCTCTCTCTCTCTCTCTCTTTCTGTCCTTCAGAGTTCCTGCAGCACTTATGTGCTTGGGTGGTTGCAGGGGTTTTCTATCCCTTTCTCTTTTTCTTTTTCTCTTTTTGTCCCTCTGTGCCTGAAACTTTGCCTGTAGGTCTCATTGTCTCTTACTGTCTCTATCTGGCTTTCTCTCTCTCTCTCTCTCTCTCTCTCTTAGTCTTTCTCTCTCCATCTCTCTCTGCCTCTCTCTCTCTCTCTCCCTCTCTCTCTCTGTCTCTCTCTCTGTCTCTCTCTCTCTCTCTCTCTCTCTCTCTCTCCCTCTCTCTCTCTGTCTCTCTCTCTGTCTCTCTCTCTCTCTCTCTGTTCATTGCAGGTGTCAGACAGGCAGAGTTATCTGGTGGTGTCTCTCGTATTGTGCCTGGCTTTGGGAATGCTGCTGTTTATGCAGTGCTGCTGCAGCTCCTCTGGTAATAAGAGCACGACCATCCCTGTGAGCAACCATTATCCAAGTCCCAAAAGGTACATTTGAAACATGCGAGGCTCAGACACAATCCAAACAGACCTGTCCACCTTAGCTCTAGTAACATCGTTCTTTCTTTCCTTAAGGTGTTTCTCATCATATGATGACATGAGTTTAAAGAGGAGGGTTTCCTGCCCTCTTGTGCGCTCCAAGTCATTTCAGCTACCTACCACAGAAGGTATGAACTTACCATGTAGTTCCTCTAAGCCTGGGTTTTGCTTTTTTTCTGTCTGCAAAGAGAAAAAAGACAGTTACATTCCACTGGTCATCACTATCCAGCCAGTTCTGTTGCACCATGCTCATCTCTCGTAGTTCTTAGTGCAGCCTTGAGACCTTTTATTACTGTCTGTGTGCAGAAATATTCAGTGTATTATAAAAAAAAATCCCCAAGACGTGCACTGAGCGTTAAGGATTATCCTGATTAAGTTATTTGCATAAATTTATGATACTATTGTTGTGTATGGAATAATGGTGTAAAAAAGTCCTATTTTGATGGTCATATTTATGTGTTGCCTAGGAGTTTCCAGAAAAATCATTAGTTAAAAAATTGCTAAACCTACTTAATGTAATTAAGTTCTTTCATGACAGAGCATTTTTATACGGTGTATATACACAATTGGTCAAAACTCAAAGGGCACAGGGTGAGTCAGAAGACACAGGACATGTCGTCTGCTGCATTGTGGATCTTTTGCAAAGGCTACCAAAACAATTTCTAAAACCTTTCCTTGTTGGTAGCGGTCTTCAAATGATCACTGCGTGGCTTGTCATCTACAGCCCTGGTTCCTCAGAATTGGGTTGAATTGGGTTGTCAGTTTGCAGCTGTGATACGGCAGCTGCGTTCCCCAAACCTCAGAATCATCAGTTCCATCTTCAGCTACCTGTGATGAGCAACAAAACCTTGAACTTTCTACATTGATAACTTTTGAACCACAACAGATATCTGATTTCAGAAATTGATTTCTGAGACGATTCTTTATTATGCTACATGACCACCTTCCCATTGAGGGAAAACTTGCCCTTGATCCAATCTGATGGCCTTCAAGAAGATGGCCATGTTCTGGACGTGTATATCAAACGTGATATGGTTATGTCTGATGGAGAGAGGTGTGCTTCGTGTTGACAACGGTTCAGCGATTAAAGAAATGAACTGAAAACCTATGATATGTTTAACGAAGTTTCAATCAATATTGAAGTGATTCCCATTGTGATCTGGAACACTCAGAGTAGAGAAGCCTTACAAGAACAATAATATCCACACACTCGTGTGTAACTGATCTTTGGGTTTCACAGATGACCTGCATCAGCTAAATAAAAGGATTACGATCTACTAGACTGTGTTAGATGTGCTCTAAGATCAGAATGAGCTCAGAAAGGCTCACTGGCCGCTTTATTAGGTACACCTTCCTAGTACCAGGTCGTCGAACCCCTTTTGCTTTCAGAATTACTGAGACTGGCTTAATGCGATTTTTGTTTTTCTAAGAATACAAGCAACAACACCGAGTAATGAGAATGCAGCTCTAAATTTCGGAGCATACATATAGAATTCCTGTGAACAAAAGTGATTTGGTCAGCTCGAATAATATAATTATGTAAATGTATATTAATGCAACGGATATATCGATCGTTTGTTTGAATGTGTACTTATGCACTGTTCTACAACCGCTCACAAAAATCAGGGGATATTTCCTTAATTTTTGTGAGCAGTATATAGCACAGTTTTCTGTTTTTTTCGTCAGCAACTTATCTGTGCATGGCTTCTGCCTGCTTCCTTAAACAATCTTAAATAGTTGCAAGCCTTTTAACAGACATGTAATGGCAGCACCTTCCTTTTCTCTTTTTTTCAATCACACACGTGGTGAGTGCTCTAGGTTACACGTGTGTAGCTTTTGGTAGTTTTTTTTTTTTTTTTTGGCAGAGATTGCTTTTTTTTTTTGCTGGGTCGTGTCAAGACATTTGCAACTATGGGACTTGGAAATTAAGCAATACTTAAAACATTCTAATTTAAGCAAGTGTTTTCATATGAAATATGATTGTCACTGACCTCAGATATGCTCCGTTTAACGATTGTATTCCTTACTGTGAAACGGGTCGTTGCCTGGATGTTACCCTAGCTTGTGCTACTGTAATGTAAAGTGTTTTTTTTTTTTTTTTTAAATCAATCTGTGTGTAAATGAATCGGAGGTACCACTGAAAACACCAGTTACTGAGTGATTGAAACAGCTGATGGGTTTGTTTGACAGAAGCCAAAAACACATTAATAAACCGTATTATGAAAAACACAGAAGATCAGCCAGATGAAACGGAGACTGAACGAGTGATTGTGATAGTCATACAGAGAGAGAATATACAGGTAGCTGCAGAGACAAAAAAAAGGCATACTACTTGCAGTAGGACAGACACGTGCACTTACGAGCACCATTTAGAGCTTTTTACAAATAAGCAGCGAAAAGTCAAACACACAGACATGAATAACTTGCTCATGCTGGGAAAAGACTGTGTGTGTGCTGAGACTTTTCTGAGTAAGAGAGCACTTGAGTAAATGTCCGGAAGCCAGTTGTGTTTACGCACACGCACACACGCACACACGCACACACGCACACACACACACACACACACACACACATGATGGACTTAAACAGTAACGTCTGGAGTTGTATATTATTATTATTTATTAGAATCATTAGGATATCAGTCCTTAAAGTGACCAGTAATTGAACGGATGACCATTAAACATTACACACCTACATACCTGTACTTTTTACTTGTATATTTGTTATGCATTAATTCCTGCTACTTGCAAGTACATTTCATGCTTGTGTTCATGGTTGCCATAGCATTTCTTTAACCAGTCCCTCTCTCTCCTCTTTAGTTGGTCCTGATGACTTGTACATTGTTGAACCTCTAAGGTTTTCTCCAGAGAAAAAGGTACAGTGTCTTTTTTTTAGCTGCATTTGTGGGCTGCAGTGTGCTTGTTGGATTGAGTCCCAAATCTCTCATGTCTTTTTTTGTATTTATTCTCATGGAGGTTGAGTGAAGCAAGCCAAGAGAATGGCTTACAGCGAGTTCTTAGTTTGTAAAGGCACCAGAGTTAACTAACAACAGCGACGTGAGATTTTAATAGTGCACACACACACACACACACACACTTCACTACAAGGCTGGAGGCAACATTTCGGCGGTAGCCGGTTTCTCCCAAACCACAGCTCTTTTCCATAACGTACATTGGCAACGGAAATGATCAGGTAGACGTGAGAAAAAGAGGGAGTTGTGTACATACTCCAAATCACACTTACGCTCTCTCGACTCCTTTACAACAGACCACCACCCAATAACCGAATTCAAAATACAAAAAGCAGAGGACCTTCAGAGGCTGAGTAGCAAAATCTTATTTAAAAGGGGAAATGAGTGGGCAGACCAGGCATTTTACAAGGCATACGTGAGAAAAAGGTATGCTTTAGGTATCCCTACCTGCTGACCCATGCAGATGGTAGCTTCTCACAAATTGGAGCAGTTTAAATGGAGATACTGACGTGCTCGGTACGATCCGTTCTACCTCTCCCAAGAGAGCTATGAAAACTCGCTGTCACGTTCATGGTTATAGGGCACCTGTGGCACGGAGCATTGTCCTGCTGAAAGTGCCTTTATGCCACAGGAGAAACCGAGCCTGTAGGGAAGAACCTGGGTTAGCCACAATGCTAATGTAAGCTTTACTGTCTTGACGTAAAATCCGCAAGTATCAGAGGACCCGGGGTGTACCAAGAAAACTCCACCCCATTACTCCACTTCCACCAGCCTAAATATTTGACACCTTAAAGGAAGGATTTATCAATTTGTACTTTTGTCAACTTTTTTCAGATTTGTCAAATTTTTACTTTCCAACCAATCAAAACATAAAAGACAGCAATTCTTTGTTCTAGGTCCCGGAGCTTTAAATCAGCTCACAAATTTGAGCTCTGGCACATATTTAAGCTCTCCTTAAGAACTTGATGTTGCTTAACATAGGACTTCACTTGGTCCATGCATAGAACACAATGGGTGATTTGGAACATAGCCCAAAGATTAATGTGCAAAAGTCATCTAGAACTTTTTCGAAACTGCTAAGAATTAATTTGACATGGTTGCAGGTTTCAATAGGGGATTTTCTCTTGTTAGTTTTATTTTATGTAATTTAATTCAGTTGCGCTTTATATTTTTTCAGCATGTTCTACGAGCAGTACTGCTTGTAGGACTTTTTGACAATGAATAAGCTGGTAGACTGTTGGCATAACATTGCAGTTTTAAATATTTCTACCAGTTATTTAGCCATTGAGGAGCAAAAGGGGCTTTGTGTATCATTAGATACATTATGCATTTAAAACAAATTTGCTGTGACATTGCATAAGCGACTTCATGCAAGTTGATAACGTGTATTTATTTTTGGTTTCGACTACAGGACACTCTGAAGGCTTTTCCATCATGTGCCAAATGTACTGCTCACAAAAGTGTGTCTTTTAAAATGCAATATCCCCTTATTTTTGTGAGCACTGTGTGTACTTATTTTGGGGTTAAAGTTTATATGCTACCAGAGCCACTCTTTCAGCGTTGAGCTGCCTTGGCTATGGCGTCCTGTAGCATGCCCAGTTTATGAACCGAAAATATATGAACCTTTTGAATTTATTGTCTGGTGTGATCCCATTGTGAAGCGCTACCTCCATTTCTGATTCCAACTTTTTTGACACTGGACTGTCTGGCCTAGTGCTTGAAGCAATGTCCTGCTATTCAGGGTTCAAATCCCACCCTTGCCAGGCTGCCACTATTAGGTCCTTGAGCAAGGCCTTTAACTCACAATTGCTGTTGATCTGGAGAAGGGCGTAGGACACAGGCTTCTGCTTAAATGACATACATTTGAATGTAAAGGTTGCCACATCAGCTAGAAATATTACCCAATTCCTCTTTACTGAACAGCTTAAATTCTGGCAGGTTTGGTTTGGTCGCATGAAATACACTGCTCACCGATTACAAAGAGGCATTCTATTTGATTTCATTAAACAAGATCATCAGAAAAGCAAATGAAAAGTCAAAGTCGCTCTGTTATGCAAATGAGATGCAAACCCAGTTGTAGTGATCGAGTAACAAGTGATGGGGCTGAACAGAAACCTCGAACTGGACGAGAGTGTCACACATTGACTGTTCAGTAGGGTGTATGGTCACCCCTGACTGCCAAAACACACTGACAGTGATGGGGCATGGACAGGATCGGATTGTCCAGCAGTTCTTGTGGGATCCTCTTCGTATTCCTTTTGAATACTTTTTGTGAGCAGTGTACTTGCCTTATTTTTTTCTTTCTCAAAATTCCTGTTGGTTTAAGGCTAGGAGTTTGACTTGACCATTCCAAAACTTTAATTCTTCTGTAGCCATTTTTGGTTAGAGCGACTTGTGTGCTTGGGGTTATTGCCATGCTGCATGACCCACATCTCTTGAAACACTATTTACAGACCATTGTCCTGACCTTTATCCATCAGAATCTGCTTCAGTTATTAAAAATGCGTTGTTAGATCAATGATGACAGCCAGTCCTGGCCCAGATGCAGTTAAACAAACCTAAACCTTTAGACGCCACCCACCATATATCTTAGATGGTTCACGGTTCTTATACCGGAATGCAGTGTATTGCTGTTTTCAGACGTTTTATTTAAACATTCCTGTTTTATTGGTTAAACCATATTGCCTAGCTGTACTGTATTTATATAAAGCTGGTTTGTGACTATGGAGTAAATTGTACATTTTTGCATTTATTGTCTTTGTTACAGAAGAAGCGCTGCAAATCGAAAGGTGGAGAGAAGCCCCCTTTGACAGTTGTTAATGTCAGCGCTGACAACAGCAGTGCAGACGTGGCTCAGGTCCCGCCTTCCACCTGTAACAGCGAGGCATCCACCAACTTGTCGAAAGAGGTGCCGGAGGTCAGCTCTGAAGGTTCCTCCTCATCGTGCTCGTCTACAGCATCAGATGAATCCGGTAGCAGCATCCCTGTCCTAAACGGTCACTGCGCGAGCCTGGCTAACAGACAGCCGCCAGTAGGCAAGAACAGGACGGAGAAAAGATCCCTCAAACGCCGCAGGTCCAAGATAAGCGATCAGCCACAGCTGTCACAGTCAGGCAGACGATATGGGGCAGGGATTTTGGACGCTCCCATTCCAACAGTCACTACGTGCGTCATGCCAGCGCTCCAGGAACTGATTAAGGGAAAACAGGACCTGGGCGTGGGGAGATTTGGGGTGACTGTCACTAGCCACGTTTAAATTTGAAGTACCACCCTTCTTTGACACTCACACCTATACACATTCTGGCTAGGCGGAAAGAATGGTTTTAGGTCTCTCTCTCTCTGTCTCTCTCTCTGTCTCTCTCTGTCTCTCTCTCTCTCACACACACACACATGCACACAGAGTTGTGCTTTAAACAGCTACACCTAAATTTAACCTAAGTAAAGGTTAGAGCAAATCTTTTTTTTTTTTTTTTTTTTTCTTCCGGAAAAACTATTTTAAGAAATAAGACCCTACAAAAAGGTCAGGGTCACAAAAAGTCAAAACTTCTAGGTTTTCCTATCATTGTAAGGACATTTGGTCCTTACAAGTATATTAAGGGAAAGTACACAAACACACACACACACCCCTCTCCAGTCACACTCTTTGAATCTGCCACATGGATTGAATGGAACATGGGCACCATGACCACAGTAACCCAAGTAATGGAGCCCTAGTTGTTCTCAAATATCTTTTCCCTTCGTTCTGAGATTAACTCCTTTTATGTGCCTTTATTTGTCCCTAACAAAAGGGTGTACGGACCACAAATGGGAGGTCAAGCTCATTTTTGTTTTGGGGTTTATTTTTATGGGCAGGACAGGGTGAATCCGTTTTAGAAACGTTTGAATGAGACCATAGCATTTACCATAGTAAGTCTGTGCTTTTATTCTTCAAACACCTTTCCTCTGTTCACCCCCCCCCTTCACCTCTCCTGTGTTGTTGGGAAACTTAAAAAAAAATTTCATTCACACACTCCATCTTGCTGACATTCTTCTTCGAGTGTAACTCCATGCCAATGTTCCTGCTGATTGTTTAGTGGGACCAATGTACATGTTTGTAGCTGGTCTCCCATATCACATGGTCCTGTGCCACTGTGGGTCCAGTGAGCTGAACAGAATGATGAACAGATCCAACCATTTTGGCTACTCTTTCTTTTCTCTCCTACAGGGTAAAAGGTCTCTGCCTTCTCTTACGCTCTCAAATGCTCAACACGCATTGACCGAACACGTTCAGGCAGGGACTGAACGCAGCAGCCGCCATATATGTAAATATGGCAACAAATAACATGCTTACCAACAGCTGAAATTCTGTGGCATTGTATGTCCAGACTCCGGCTTTGTCCAATACGTTTACAGCTTCCTTTGCTTACAGCGGAATGCTGTTTGTTTACTACATGAGCCACCTGTTCACATTATAGGTACATAAAATACACATTCTACATACCCTGGCCTATACATACAGATTATTATAGAGCGCACATATTTATTTATTTATTACAATGTTACTTTGGCTGCTTTGAGTCCAACATGGGGTTTAGCCAGTATTGTTTCTCTAATATTTATTGCACACCACAGACACAAGTCCTAAAGAGGCATGCAATTTCACATCGTCATGGTGCACACACTCACAGTGTTTCTCTTGTTTTTCTGCGTTCTCCTCTTTTTTTTTTTTTTTTTTTTTTTTTTTTTTTTTTATGATTTATTGTTGAGAAGGCTGGATTCCGAGCACTTGAGATTAGACGGCACAGCTGATTTTTGTCTTCACTGATTCCGAGTGCTTTCTAACGTAAAGCACCAGACGTCATACATTAGTTAAACAAAGTACGTCTGTGTTCCGAAGGTTCAAAGTGAAGGCCTTTTAAACGCTGATAGCTGGCTGTTGGTGGATCTGTTCGGATGAGTTCATCATGCTTGTTACAGTTGAAGGAATTCTGTAGTTCATGCTGTCGTCACCCTGTCCCTTCTGCTGTCTTGTTTCTAATTTGCCTGCTTGAATTAGCTGGGTGATCTTTTGAACATTTTCCTCATTCCTCTGTACAATCACCTCTCACCCTCACTAGCACCGTACCCGCTGCTCTGCCTGTCTGTAACGGTAATGCGCGTTCTCCTTTTATGGCCGTCACTGATTGATCTCTGTGTTTGTGTGGGTGTCTGGTGTCTCTATGAATGGCTCTGTTCAGATCATTTGTTCTCTGTGCGTCTGTAGCCAACCAGGTATTGTATCGTTTGCATTCTAACATTTTTCTAGGAAAAAGAAGTCTGCTTGGATTGACACAAGGGAGGGAGAGGCACCATCGAGTTATTCCACATTCGGGGGGGGGGCGGGACGGAGGCTTTTAATGCTCTTTGTGACTCATCATGTTTTCTTTTTTCTTTGTGTTGTGAATGTATAGGAATATGTGCTTGTGATTTCAAAGTGTATGCCTGGTGTTTTAAACAGTGTGAAAGATAAGAGATTAACCTATTCTATAACCCAGTAATTGGAGCCTTGTGTCAGCTTTGATGCAGCTCTCACTCCCTCAGCACTTTGGAGTACCTCTCACACCCCGTGCGGTTTTCTACACTAGTCCTTGTTCCTTGTTCCCCACCCCGCCGTGTTCCTCCTGGTGTTCTCTAGCGACCTCGAGTTGCATGTTAAAGTGCCCATCGGATGGCACAAGATGAGCTATGACAATGAGGCTACACAGTGTTTAGTGTTTTGCGCTTTTTTGTGGGTTTTTTTTAAAGGAGTAACTGTAACTACAATGATGTAGTGCAAATAGAAACTGTGAATTTCTAAATAAAACACTGTCTCTAATTGTATTTTTTATCTAGTCTGCTTTTCTCTGGATTTACTTTGGTGGGAATCGTACAGAAAACAAACATAACTGTTCCCATTCATTTGTAGTCTAGCCTGTATAAAGTAAGTAAACCACTGTACCAACAGCATGTCCGAGTTATTTATAGAACACTCTTTAGAACAAGGCATTGTCTCGGCAGCTTTCGAAACCGTAGGCCCAAAGCCCCGAGTCTGGGGTGACTGTGGAAAGGGAAAGACTCACTAAATGATTAGTCTTGGAGGACCAAGGGTAGATTAGCTACTTTATGTGAAACACAAAAAAGAACATGGTTACCTATTTAGATGAATTTTCGATGAATATAAGAATCTCTGTTGAGATGGAGATGCTTCTTCCATCGTGCTGATCTTTGGACCTCAGCCAGTCACCTTTCTTACCAATGGCCTTCACCCTGATTATCTAGTTTGGTGAGGCTTCCAGCTCTAGGAAACGTCCAGACTTCTTCTATGTAAGAATTATGGAGGTCACTGTGCTCTTTGGAACTTTCAGTGAAGCAGATATGTTGTAGTCTTTTCTAGATCTGTGCCTTCACACAGTCCTGACTCTGAACTCTACAGGTAGGTCTTTCCTTCTCATGGCTAGATTTTTGATCTGAAACGCATTGTTAGCTAATGTATTTTTTTTTATTTTAGCACAAGGCTGCAACATGAGATAAATTAAAATGGTCTGAAGACATTCCAAATGCATTGTATTGTATAAATATGTATTGATAAATTCATGTATATCTTTGGAATACTGCACATCTCAATATATAAACACACACCCTGAAAGCCTTTTTTTGAGAAGTTTAAGCTTTGGTGCTGGAGAGCGCTCACCTGTTGGTTTGGTGTCAGTTTTCACATCACTTAAACCTTACAGACAGCCTTGGAGTTCTAATTAGCTCTGGATAAATGATTTAGAATATTCATTCATTTCTTATGCGCTTGTTTCTAGTCAGGGTCACGGAGAGCCAGGGCTTACCTGGTGACATGGGGCGCAAGGCAGGAACAACCCTAGAAACGGCACTGATCAACTGTAGGGCACATACACACACACACACTCACACACACTCACACTAGGGGCACTTCGGAAACACCAATTAACCGAACAAGCATGTATTTGGAATGTGGGTGGAAACCAGAGTACCTGGAGAAAATCCCACACGCATGGGGAGAACATGCAAACTTCACACAGGGGCAGCCCAGGGTTGGGATCGAAGCGAGGAACTTGAAGCTTTAGGTGAGGTGCTAACGTAACGCTGCCCAAAAGTGTAATAAAGGAATAAAATATGACTACAGTGAATTAAAGCTAGAATACTATGAAGAGTATAATAAAGTGAAAGTAGATACAATAGTATATAATATACTAAATATTATTAAATGGGGAATATGTTAGTCTGTGTTGTTTAGTCCAGTACAGAGTCACTGCTGGTTCTGATGTCATAAGCAGGTAGGTTTTGTTGGCATGGCATGCTCAGTCAGTGGAGGGAGGGTAGGGACAGGATTTGGGGCTCCCTGATGCAAACATCGCTCGAGTGGAACAGGAACCGATACCTGAAGAATTTCTTGGTGTCTTGTACCACAAAAATTGTTATTGTTGTTATTGTTACGAGCACAGCATGTTAACAAAACATTTATACGTGTAGAATTGTACATGAGACATGAAGTTTTACACCCAAGAGGAATTTTATAAGTATCAGCAACCAACAAAGCTGAAAGGCAAGATGACAAACAATCCCAGAGTAAACCCACACAGGGGGAGGAAGGAGTCCGAATCGAACAGAGGATACTGGAACTGTGAAGGACACACTAACCCCTGCACCACTGTACTGTCCTCTCATAAAAAAGGGCACATAGCAGATTATTATGCATTTTGGTTTACCAGTAAAAGAAAAATAGAGCAAATGCACTGTTCACAAAAATGAGGGGATATGTCAAAATGAATATGAATTGGACTTTATTACATGATAATCAGAATAGCAAATGAAAAAGTCAAAGAAAGTTGTTCATTATGCAAATGAGATACAAACTCAATGATGGTGATTAAGTAACAAGTGATATATCCATGGAAATGAACAGTAACATGCTGAACTGGATGAGAGGGCCACACATTGACTGTTCAGTAGGGTGTCTGGTCACCCAAGACTGGACACCCAACACGCTAACAGTGATGGAGCATGAACAGGATCAGACTGTCCAGCAGTTCTTGGGATCCTCTTCGCATTCATTTTGACATATCCCCTCATTTTATATCAGTGTAATAAAACAGGGAATTATACAATACAACATTAAATACAAGGAATATTTTAAAAGAAACCTATAGACTCAAACTCATGATTCAACAGGATTCATTGGGTTTTAACAAACATTTCAAGTTCTGTCACATGTGCTTGACGATCTTGTACGAAAATATTAAAATATGGGTATATCTAATAATATATTTTATAAATTATACTGTATATTCATATCAGTTAGGGTCAATCACTGGTATCAATTTCCTCCCAAGAACTGCCTGCATAACTATTGCCACATGAAGCGTGGCAAACCAGGAGAAAAGCAGGAGGACAACGTGTGCAAGGATTTTATCTTGATCTCTAATAGCAGTTGCCGTTCTCTAGGCCTGTGCATCCTTTTGGGGATGCGTCTCCCCAGGCCATAACTGACCCACCAATAAACTGGTCACCCAGACCCTGTCACATATGCTCAGGAGCCAGTAGCAGCTCTGCCAAGTATGCCTTTCTATGGCAAATGTGAAAATAGTGAGAAGAGTGAGAACAGGGCCATTACAGGGCCACTACAGGGCCACTACAGGGCCACTACAGGGCATCAGGTCCTCAGGCCACCCTAATGAAGTGTGTTTCTGATTGTTTGGTCAGACACATTCTTCTGTGAATATATACTGCTCACAGTATATAAAATTAGGGGACACTTCACAATAAACTCCTCTAATTTGTACTTCTACAAGCACTGGAATGAAGGGAAGAGATAGAATGATAAAGAACAAATCATTCCTACCTACCAAGACATTTCTCTTGAGCTCCAGTGATGTAACGTCCTGTTATTGTTGTTTGATTGCAATTATTATTAATGCGTATAAAGCATTTATATTTTGAGTGGAGATGTGCATCCCCATTTGTCAGTTAGGAATGAGCCATTCCATTCCATATGCCCTCAAAAAGGTAGACCTTCAATTACTGTAAACTTGTGTCTCTCTGATTCTCTTTATAGTAAGACTTATTACACTAATCTAGCATTAATACATACCTAGTCAGAGACAGTAGGTACAGATAAAGAAAAAGGGGGAAAAGCAGTAAAAAAAAGTTAACGATTTTTAGAAGTAGACTTTTTTTTACACAGTAAGGTTTTTAGTGCCGTTTGTGAATGTAACTCTGTATTGTAATGTTTGATAAAGGTTTGCCAAAGTACAGTAATCCCTTGCCCATGTGGTTATATCAGCTATTCCGTGGTGGTTCCTGATGCAGTGCCTCCTGAGGGATCAAGTATTAGAAAGATGCTTAGCTGATAAGAATACTTAAGTGATGTGCAATGACTAGCTACACCAGCACTAACCCACACAATTACCAACAACCATAGAAAATGGTCTTGTTAAATCAGTGTAATTGTTGGTTATCTAAAGAACTATTTGGCCATGTGCTTTGTGGCTTTTACGATAAAAAAAAATACTAATGTTGAATCTGTTGGGGCCACTAAATGACTTGAGGTGACTTTTATTTTGAAAGTGCTTTGGTCGCAGGTTGCTAGACAAGAGTCCTGCCAATCTACCTGCTTGCCGTCAGATTTGGATATTTTAAAAGGTAATTGCTTTATTTAATTAATGCATTTGTGTCTAAAATGAACAATGTTTAAACCGGGAACAAAAACAGATCATGTAGTTCGGTGTCACTTATAATATCAGTTTGTTGTAGGTGCAGGACCGTTATTATCAGAGACAGGCCATGAAATAAATAAGTAGAAAAAAGGTTTTGTAAACAGTTGGAGTCTTGGTTTAACGCTTGTTGTGATCTGTTTGTACTGAGAACATGAAGTGATTGGTTATGTACAAGGATAAACCTCAGCCTTGAGCTGTCAGGAGCCTCCAGAGATTTACCGGTCCTGTATAATCTCCTTCAGGCCAACACACCACTGCTTATTCTCTACAACACTGTCCTTTATGTAATACAAGCACGATCTGATTTATCTCTTATCTTATCTTATCTTATCTTATCTTATCTTATCTTATCTTCTGTAATACAGTATATATTAAATACATTAGAATGATCTTATAACATATATTCAGATTTATTGTTGTTTGGTCTGTACATCACTCATTCTGTATTAAATCAACACTATTTCATACACTCACTTTTATTGCATTGTGGCCAGTGGTTTATTTAGCGGACATTAATGGCTGTGTTTTAAGTTGTTTTGTAATAATATCAAATGTAAACCTTTCTCTGTAAACCCTTGAGACTGCTGTGCCTGAAAATCCCAACAGATCAGCAGTTTCTGACGTACTCATACCGAGCCATCTGGCACCAAAACCATGTTCAAAGTCCCTTAAAACACATTTCCTTCCCATTCTGAAGCTCAGTTTGACCTTCAGCAGGTTGTCTTGACCATGTGTACATGAATAAATGCATTGAGTTTCTGACCTGTGATTGGTGAATTCATAATTTTGCATTAACATGCGGCTGAACAGACATTCCTTGTGAAGTTCCTGGAGACTGAGTTTTAGCCCTTATACGACTTACCCTTGCAAACTCTATACCATCATTTTGTTTATCACAGTTAAATGAAATCATTATTTGGCTTAAATCATAATAATCACTGACATGTTACTATAGCAGCACACTGACTCACATTTTGGTTCTTTTTACAGAATTCGAATTATTTCCGTGCCTTTACTGCATTTGGGTTAATATCTGAATTAGTAATGCCATGAAGCTAGCACACCTTATGAAAGTCTTAGATCCAGTTCATATATAAGACATGTTCAGATGCTCATGAAAACCTTTGATAACCTTAGACTGTTTCTGATATTTATTATGTCCATACAGTATTTCTTTCCAGTTATTTTGTTGTTTTGTTTCAGAATGGTTGAAGCACCCCAGTCATGCGACTGTTTTGTATCCTTGCCACCGGGTTCAAAATATGATCAGGTGATATTTGGTAAGAATTCTGACCGGATGAGGGATGAAGTGCAGGAGGTGGTGTACTATCCTGCTGCCTCACATGACCCTGGCTCCACAGTGGAGGTAAGTGAGTATCATGATGAATTGGTACTAAACTGTATTGGACATATTTTGTTTATCCAGTTCACTGCTGTAATTAGTAAATCGAATGGGCGATGCTTGTCGTTAAAACTGTACGAATCAAGCAAGTTTTTAATGGACATAAATTGACCTAAAGCCTCTATATTACACCAGCGAACTTTCAAATAATGTAAAACCAATAGCTAACAGAGATTCCACTTGATTAATGTGATAATAACTTGTATGTGTGTCATAACTTGTACACATTTTAAAGCACATGCTAGGTCATGTGTTCATTTAATACAGGAAACAGCTTGTGGTGTGTTTGCATGTCACAGGACTGTGGCGGTGCAGGGGCTCAAGTACACTGCTCACAAAAATTAGGGGATTTTTTTTCAAAATTAATACGAAGAGGATCACACAAGAACTGCTGGACAGTCCGAGCCTGTCCATGCCCCATCACTGTCAGTGTGTTGTGGCAGTCTTGTGTGACCATACACCCTACTGAACAGTCAATGCGCGGCACTTCCGTCCAGTTTGACCTGCTCCTGTTCATCTCCGCGAATGCACCGCTTGCTACTTGATCTCCATTACTGCATTTGCATCTCATTTGCATAATAAAACAACTTTCTTTTACTTTATTCTTTGCTTTCCTGATGATCCTGATTAGCCATTAAAAAAAAACAGTGTGCCAGTGCAATAGCGTGCTTGTTTTTGTTTTTCCAGTGCACATACATCTCAATCCCGCAAGTGGAACATACACATGCGGTGGTGCTAAGCAGGCCTGCTTGGCTGTGGGGGGCTGAGATGGGTGCGAATGAACATGGTGTGTGTATCGGGAATGAGGCAGTGTGGACCCGTGAACCTCTGAGTCCAGAAGATGCCCTGCTTGGCATGGACCTGGTGCGGTGAGTCTTACAGAGCTGATTGGGATTGGGATTGTGGATACTCAGAATGAGCTTGTTGAACACCCCAACATAACACACTAGGTATTAAGGGAGTGCCTGTCCGGTTTTCCGGGAAGGTTTTCCACTATGCTTTACAACATCAACGGTTATTCTGTTTCATTCAGTCTCATGAGTAATACTGATGTCACGCCTTTCTCAAACGAAGAGATCAAATTCATTTAAGAGGTGCTGGATGAGGTATAGCTATAGGCACTGTGCATATAGTAGGACTGTCATGCTGTTACAGAAAAGGGCCTTACCCAGACTTACCCAAAAATATTTGGACCATGAAAACTGTATGTTTTGTGTGGTTTGGTGAACATCATCATGTGTGTGTGTGTAGGTTAGCTCTGGAAAGAGGAGACAGCGCATGGACTGCTCTGTGCGTGATCACAGGGCTGCTTGAGCAACACGGGCAAGGTGGAGCATGTAAAGAAGATCCTGAGCACTTCAGCTACCACAACACCTTCCTGCTGGCTGACCGCCAGGAGGCATGGGTCCTTGAGACCGCTGGGAAACTGTGGGCTGCTCAAAAATGTACAGGTCAGAAACCCACAGTTTGTAAATAATCACCTACAAACTGTGCTGACATTCTAATGTTGTGACCAGTAAGTGCAAACTGGGTTTAATTATTTAGTAACACTGCTGCATCTGATGCAGCGATACCAAAACTATAGCAGCGATAGCTCTCATTTACCCACTTTTACATCGCTGCTTAGTCCAGCTCAAGGTCAAGGAATCAAACCCGGACGAGTGGCAGTTTAACACATGACTGTTGGAGGGAACACGTGCAGAAATGGGGAGAACATGGAAGCTCCACACGGAGTACAATTTCATTGGATTTGGTTAATATGCTATTATTTATTTATGTTTTTTTTATTTTTGCTAGAGGGAGTTAAGAACATCTCCAATCAGCTGACAATAGGCACTCAGATTTCTGCTGAGCACCCAGAGCTGCGTAGTCTGGCTCAGTCTCATGGATGGTGGACTGGAGAGGGTGAGTTTAGTTTCACCGCTGCGTTCAGTCCAGATGACCCACCTGCTAGAATGGAACTGGCCAAGCAACGGTATAAGGGAGGCACAGAACTTCTTCGGGAACACGAAGGTAAGCTCTTTCACCCCTACACAGGTAAGAGAGAATCCACTGATAACCGTTACTTTTATTAGAGACACCCATCTAGTAACTTGTCGGACCTCCTTTGGTCTTCGGAGCTGTAGCAGTTGGGTTGGATTGGATTGGATTGGATCCCACTAGGTGTTGAAATCATTCTGCCGCAAATCCGATCCATGAGCTTCTCGTAATTGGCTCAAGTTAGATTAAGATACTGATTTGCACACTAAGGCCTGTTTTACATTGTCCCAAAGATGCTTTATAGGATTAAATCTGGGGACTGTGAAGGACAGCAATTTGTCTCAAACTATTTGTCCACTGTTAAGGAATGGTGAGTTTAACTTCTGACTCATTAGTTGAAGCGCCAACGTTGCAATCTGCGAAGCCCTAATTGAACAAGCCTAGGGAGACAGTGGCAAGGAAGATATTATGAGGAAGACCAATTTGGGGAGTCAAATGACCTAAATAATAAATGTACCATAATAATTTAAATAGACAGAAGCTAAATTGCAAAATTAAAACAAATATCACATTTATGAAATTTATCATAATATGTCAAATAAAAATATAGAAAGTATAGACTATAATATATTTAAAAGAATACAACATTAATTATTTTGTTGTCTTATCTGCTTAATCCTGAAGATGATTGTGGGAGAGCCAATGCCTACCCAGGGTGAACAACCCTAGACACACTAGGCCCTGTACACACAGACCCAGTGAGACCATGGAAAGGACTCAGACCAACCCCCTGGTACTAACCCGCTAACCCAGTACAAACTCGTTATTAGGTGACACTGCTACTCACCGAACCACCATACCACCCAGAATTCAATTTTATAAATAGTATAATAAAATAGAGACTACACGACTATACAATATAAGACAATAGTCTATAAATAATAAAATACTAACTATTATTAAATAGGGAATATCTGGGAGTCTCAGTGATTAGTCTAGTAAACAGAGGTTGGATTTGTTGGCATGGCATGCTCAGTCAATGGAAGGGGTGGAGGGGGGAGGGGGCATTTGGGCCCCCCTGATGTGGTCTGAGTAAAGATATGAGGACTGGAACCGGTGAAGCGAGAACAGCTTAAGTGGAGCCAGAACTAGTGCCAGAAGGACTGAAACTGGTATTGGTAACAGGACACGTGCAAATGTGGCATGAGACTTTAGCAGCACTACCTATACCAGCACAAGACATCGGCAACTGCCTCCCAAGCAACCAGCAAACCTGTGTGGTCACATGTGAGGGGCAAGAAGAGAACTAATCCAAAAAAAAAGGTTAGGTTTTTAAAGAGAGGTTGAATAACTGCGAGTGAATGATTTGGTCATATATAATATCACGTATGCATTCCTGTAGGAATTGGAGTTAAACTACACTGCTCAAAAATTCGAGAGATATTTTTTTATGGGATTTTGAAACATCCCCAAATTTTTGTGAGCAATATATTTCTTATAAGGTATGGCTGTGGTTATTATACAGTGGTGCACTCCTTTTCCCCCCAGTGCATTTTAACCTAGCAGGAGCAACATCGTCTAAAGTTGTATTTTAACTAAACATTCATCACATGGGCTGTGTGATTTACCTGATTGGTGTTTTCATCATTACGTCTAAGAAGTAATTAATAGGTTCAGCTGAAGTAGCCAATGTAATAGTGTGCTTGGCATGATAACGAGGCGGTAGGCAGACATTTTCGTTACAGATAGCTCATATACTAAGTGGTTGAGTGAAAACAACAAGTTTATCTGATATCTCATACTGATATATAATGTTAATATTAGATCTAAGGTGCGGTCACGGTGCTGGGTTGGTCCCATGAAAATCTGAATGAAACCCAGGGATTCTGAGAAGCAGTTTTACTTTAGTCTTGCTTACTTTTAAAGTAAAGGAAATTCCAGCAAATCCCCAAAAAAAACATGCTAACATCATTTTACGGTACACTCTGGGGTCACGTGTCTAATTTTCATACAGGGTTGCAGGTATCATGATTTACCTATGTGGAGGTCGTATTGTAGTTTTAGCCATTTAGTGTACTTTGTATTAACCAGAATATTATAATCAGAACTCTCTAATGTGTGCTCTTTCTGTGCTCCAGGCTCTGTGACTGCGGAGATCATGATGACCATCTTGAGGGACAAGCCCAGTGGCATTTGCATGGATTCAGCAGGTTTCCGTACTACAGGCAGCATGGTGTCCATTCTCCCGCAAGATCCAAATATGCCTTGTGTTCACTTCTTCACTGCCACACCTGATCCCTCCAGGTGTCACTCTCTCTCATCTTAAAGGGATATATCACCGAAATTGTACTGATGCATTCACTACCCAGCATTGGGTACACATTCTTTACGTCATGCGTAATCCATATATCACAAGTACCAGAATTCATTTAAATGAAATGCCATCCTTTGTTCATATGCATCCATCCTTTTAACTCTACTCATAACTCTACAGGTCTGTTTTTAAGCCATTTATCTTCTCGGAGAGCATGCGCCCAGTCACTATGGTGATGTCTCCACAGTATGGGCCACATGATCCTGTGAAGACTCAGCCTCGATTCCAGCATAAGGTGGAGAGGAAGCATGCACTTTACAAAGCCCACCAGGCAGCACTGGCTGCCATGGAGACCAGTCCAGTGAGAAAACTTAATCCTTTACGCACAAAAGCCAATTTTCTCTCATTGACATTCACCAAATCTATAGGATATAAAGAATATATATTTAAGAGTTGAAACTATTTTAATATACAGTCAAACCCAGCTAATTGAATCTAAGCTGTTCCCAAAATTGATTCAGATAGTAAATTCTAGAAGCACTATAGTGTTCCCTCCTTTATTGTTCGATAAACGAAAATCCACAAAGTAGGGGCGCTATATTTATTAAGTATTTATTCACTATTTTAGCCGTAGAACTTGCAGAACGTTTGGGTTTTATCGTAGAGCTTGAATGAATTCAGTTTATAATGAAACTTTCACAAACAGAGAACACAAAACCGCAGATAAAACCCGTCATGTCGGCGAGTAGTGACTCAGGCGGCCGATGCTCTGGTCTTACTTCTCGTTTTTGGTGAGTATTCATCCGCTGAGTTAATACTCTATTTACTGTAAATTGTAACATTTTATGATTTATAACATTCCTTTATTGTTAGAATTAATTTTTTAAATAACTTTTGTGATTTTTCTTCATGTAAAAGTTAATCAGATACGTACATGTATATGTACACGTTAGCTCTACCACACGTACTACACACGTGCAGATCGAGTTCCGCAAAAACCCGCGAAACAGCGAAAATCCACAGTATATTTTTTCCATTAATATATTTTGAAAACCCGCGATGCACAGGGTGCGCGAAAGGTGAACCGCGAAGTGGCGAGGGAACACTGTACCCCCTAATGAAATATCCCCTAATTTGTGACCACTGCATGTTAAGTTCTTGTCGACGGGACCCAAAAATAATTACTAATTCTTCACTGATCTTCAATCCAGTCTTTGTGAAATTTAGCATATCTTCCTGTTCACCCTGTTCCCATTCCAAAAAAAAATTTCTTGGCTGCTACCCTTCCAAAAAGATTCGTGATCAAGCTTCTCCTGACTGTAAAAGGATTGACCTGGCATCCTGACGAAGATTCTAGACGCTGCTCTTACTCAAGTACGAGGAGATATCGAGTCACTGTAGCCTACAGGAGTTTTACTGTTTTTACTCTTGCTTTTTAAATACTTCATACACATTTCCTGTGCCTCCTGGTTGTGTTCTAATAAAAAAAAGAGACGAATAAATAATTATATAGGGTCATTATTGCTAAAACTATGGTATATCCAGTCTAATGGTGGCCTAAGACTTTTGCACAGCACTGTTTATATAAATAAAGCAAATGCATCAGCAGTTCCTGTGGCTTGGAGCGAAGAGCCTAGGATTATTTCCTGTGGATCTGTGGCTGATCCCTGGGCTGGGCCTGGACTGGCGCTGTATCGAATGGTACACATGTCTTTTCCCAGTGAATTATGGGCTAGACCCTGGACCCCTCTAAGACCAACCATACCGGATGGACGGGACGGCCAGTGGTGGGCTGGCACCTACATTATTATATTAGATATCAGACATAATGCATGAACAGTCCTGTGTTACTTGCTTGTTCCCATGTCAGTTCATCATTTGTCTGATCTGGATTTAAGCTCCACCCCTTTCCTCTAATATAACCCACTCATCCGCAAGCACACTCGGCTGGTGACGCGAGTGCAGGAATGCAGGCATTGTTTTCGTTGAGGTCGTGACTCACCTCTCAGGAAACAAAGAGCTGCACAAATTACAACATGCTCCTTCAAATGTCAAAAGCTCACAACCTTCAAACAGCTGGTGTCAAACTGGGGTGTGCCCAAAAAAAAACAAAACAAAAGAACAGTCCCCATAACTTACCATAAGTACACCGTATGACCACCAGTCAGCGCTATGGGTGTGGCCTCGGCGGTTCACCACCTCTGGAGCCATGTACTCCACTGTCCCACAGAATGAGTAAGCCTTGTTCTCGTGATCAATCGACTCCTTACTCAGGCCAAAGTCTGAACACATGCATACAAATGTAGTCAAGTCATGGTCCAGTGTTGCCTTTTACATACACAAATACAAAGTCCTGTACCTACTAGGGATGTAACGATTTGATTCGTTGTCATTTCCATCATTTATGGGACTAGCTGGGACGCAGCTTTGACAACCTACGGGTGTGCAGGATCTCCATGCACAGCTGCAACATCTGTGTGCAAATGTGCCACAGGATACCTTATGGGCCTCCATATGTGTATATATATATATCTCACAGCGCTCTCTCTCTCTCTACATTTCTCTCTCTTTTTACCTGATCTACCTACCTATCTATCTATTCATCCATCCATCTACCCATCCACACACACACACACACACACACACACACACACACACACACACACACACACACACACACACACACACACACA
>JAUZST010060662.1:0-23247 GCA_034779995.1 Parotocinclus haroldoi
TTTTGAAATGAAAGGTCAGCTGTGATGGCTGGTGCTGTGGACACTAAAACTCAGAGCAGAGCTTAGTGCGCTGAAAGCGAGTGAGAAAGTTTTACAGATCTGCTTTTAGGGGTTTATCACTCAAAGGAGACGTCCGAGTTTGAATCCAACACCATTGAGGCTTTGCTCAGTCGATGAATGAGTGTATTATTATATCCATGGTGCAGAGGGGTGCAGGTGTGGCTCTGGGTGGTGCCGGATAAACCCAATCCCCCGAGCTGCCAGTTTTAAGAGGTGTTAGAGCGCGAGGAGGTGTTCATAAGAAACAAAACAGCAGTGTGTGAGCAGTTCATTGGCCCATTCTGAACCCTGACCTATTTAAAGACCAAGGCCACCTTAGTGTGCACAAGATCAATTTTACAGGCTATGTGGAGCTGTTTCACAAGCTGCATACACCAGAGGTAAAAGGCAGAGAACCACTGGAATTCCTTGGTTTTCTGTGTCGCTCAACCAGAAAAATTACCCTCACACTACCATAGTCCTACACAGTCTAAAGGTATGCATTTTCTGTGGAGTTGCCCGGCCTCCAGTAATCTAGTACACCGGTCCATAGCCTGCAGCGCCTGACCCATCTCAGAAAATGAATGAGGAATAAGGCAAGGGGGAACAGGTATCAGGAACATTTGCATCTATGCACACACTCTAGAAAACTGATTTAATAAATGTTAATTCATAGCCATCACTGGGCAAAATCCCTTTTACGACGCTAAATCAAATCAGACAACACAATTAACAAAACTATTAAACTCAAAAATCAAATCTATAGACCCACCTGGTCAAGATAGTATAATATTATTAATAGCAATAATAATAATAATAATAAAAAACCAAATAAATGATAAACCAAATCATTTCAATTGTAACAGCATAAAACCAAATGAGAAAAATCCAGAACAATTAAAACAAAATGTTTTAGCCACAGACCAAAACTCACAAAAAAATTCATTGACAGCATCCAAGCAGATTGGACAACAACTAAGTTTAAACCGAGAGAGGGAAAACAATCTTTTATTTTGTTGCACAAAATTATTATAAGCCAGACAGAGCACAAATGCAGCAAATTATACAAAATGATAACTGTATTGACATTTACATTTAGAGCATTTAGCAGACGCCCTTATCCAGAGCAACCTACAACTGATACAGTTTTACAATTCGAGCAATGGTGGGTTAAGGGCCTTGCTAAAGGACCCAACTGGGACCCATTCAGGTCCAGAGTCCAGTACCTTAACCGCTAGGCTACTGCATGTATGACATGTCACCAAAGTGCTATATGGCTTAGCTGAACATAACATAGCTGAAATACAAATTCTCAAAAATAAAAAGCAAATCTGGTCAAGGGAATATAATCATAATAGCAACGATTAAACAATAAATCCAAGTCTAACAACATAAAGCAAAACTGGATTATAGCCAGATTATATCAGACAACCCAATTCACTTTCAGTCACACAAAACTATCACAGCATAAATCCAATTCCAACTACACAAAAATGTAAACCACAAAATGAAATTCACTGACACACCTGAACAATACACTATATAATAAGAAAAAAACACAACAGCATACAAACTAACAGCATAAGACAAACTGGGTTAATAATGTAAACATCATCAAACCCTGTCAAAATCATTACCTTTTGACACATTACACAATGGTCATTTAAATAAAATCTGTAAAATGGATGCTGCCAAGTGGATTCAAGGTACGGAGGATTTGAGAGACACACACAGACGCACACAGACACACACAGACAGGGAGACACACATCAATGCCAATTTAGAGTAATCAATTAACCAAACACGCTTGTCTTTGGACTGTGGGAGGAAACCGGAGTACCTGGAGTAAACCCACGAGACAGACATGGGGAGGACATGCAGAAACCACACAGAAAGGACCCAGACCGCTCCACCCTGGGATTGACCCCGGAAACTTAAGTTCCAGAGGAAATTTCTGTGACAATAGAGAGCTGAAGATGGACTGAAGCTTCTCCTTCAGGCACCACAACCCTGAACACAAAATCAAAGAAACAACACACTGGCTGTTCAATAGGAAGACAAATGACCTTATGTGGTCAAGTCAGAGTCCTGAAAAAAAAAATCTGTGGATGGAATGAAGAGATCAGTCCATTGTAACTCATAATGAAATAAGACTGAACTTGAACAATTCTGCAAACAAAATGCAAACATTTTCCAATCTAGCTGATCTAAGTACAGACAACAAGAGATAAAGTAAAATGCCAAGTATTAAGTCAAGGGACTGCACTGTTCCAACCATGGTATCTAGTTTCTAATTTCTTAATGATCAGAATAAATGGCTATGAAAGGCAGGCTCTAAGGAAAAGGCGGCCACTTACTTTTCAAAGGTGAAATGATTATCATCTATAGGCATTGCATATAAGGAAATCAAAGCAGAAAACTCTTAGCCGTTCCGATTTTATTTAGTATTAAATTACAGCAAAATAACCTTGGTGCTGAATCATCAAGTGTGACATGCAAATAAAACTTGCACCCAAGCCAACAGTAGTGTCGTCTCCAAATCAGAGCTTAGCTACACTTTTTGAAGCCTTTCCATGACCCAGAAAATGCCTTCTGATGTCTATCGGCTTATGGGATGCTATTGCAAGGCAGGCAGAACATGAAAGGAAGTCTGGTATGAAACATTTTGGTGTGGAAAGACACCTCGCTTTGCCGTGACCGTGCAGACTGTACAAAAAAAGTCTCTAATATTACATTCTAAGCAAGTCATTATGCCCATGCAGCCTGACATGGCCTTCTATTCGAACCACTCTCTCCCTCACTCTCCCACACACACACACACACACACACACACACACACACACACACTTATGTAAACCCACAGACACACAACTCCTTCCTAGTGCAGTACTTCTCCAAGTCACAGGTTACAAAGCGGCTGTTTGCTGACAGCTCAGAGGATTGGTGTAACCCACATCCCCTTCCCTTCTGTTGATAAAGTGCTGTGATAAGCACGCCGGCCCCCAGCCCCCAGGGCCTGACTGAAAGAACGGCCTGTCTCAAAGAACGAGTGAAGAACGAGGCGAGAGGAGGAAAGGGAAAAATAAGGCAACGGTGGACACAGAGTCGCGTTTGCATTCTACATGGTCAGAATGTCTTAAAGAACTCTCCGATTTGGTGCTTTTCATGAATCCACCTTTCCTATGCTGATTTACGAGAATGAGATTTTTATCATAAATGAGAATACAGAGTGAGTGAGTAATAGTTTAGATAAACTAAAACCAATAAAAAGCCTTTTTAAATAGTCGATGCTCAACATTTACATTTTTTAAATAATAAAGTGAATATAGGAAATTGGTTTACAGTTGTTCAGCTTACATACAGTAGCGTGCAAAAGTCTCAAGCCACTAGTAGATTTTGTTGTTTTAGCAAAGGTATAATAATAATAGAAAATTGATTTCATCACACCATACTACTCTATCCTACTGATATGTATTTGCGAGCATTGGCATATTCCAACCAATTCACCCTGTTCCTTTTCCAAGAAATTTGGTTTCTTGACTACTGCGATTCAACCATTCCTCATCAAGCTTCTAAAGACTGCAGAGAAGTCAACTCGAAGCTGCCAGATGCTGATATTGCGCAAGTCTAAGGTCACACTACATACTAGCTTTTCTGGTTTATTTAACTTTTTTCTAATACTGCATACACATTTCTTGGTTGTTTTCTAATATATGGACTGATAAATAATTACATATGGTCATTATACCATTGCCAAAACTATGGTCTATCAAATATAAGAAGATTTTTACACAGAATCGCAAAACAGAATAATACACACTGTGGACTTTTACCATTTGTTACAGTAAATTAATCTCCCAAATGCAGCAATATCTGGCAAGATGAAATATTACCATAATGGCATCCTCATTTTACACAGATATAAAAAGTACAGGTACAAATATAGCATCTTCAGGTTTATTATTAATACTGTAAAAGCATTGCCAAAAGAACAACTCAATAATACCTCATTTTTTTTAAATGTTACTTAATATTATTTAAATATTTTTTCTTTCCAAAATGCACTTTCTAAGGAAGGCTTTTCATTAAGCACGAAATGCCATACTCTCATTCTAGCACATGTGTATGTAGCACTCACGCCACCAGCCGGAGACAGATGTGTTTTCACATTAGCCAGTTTGCTAATTACCCCGGCCCTAATCTGCTGCACTTGTGTCATTTCACAAGAATGCCTCTGCACTCAGACACTCTGAGATTATTAACATTTTCCTGTCAAGCCAGCGAGTAGAAGGCTCTCTGTTTTTTTTTCTCACGGCAGTACTAATTCACACGTGAACTTCCTTGACATGGTGATCCATCAGACTGATTTGTAAAACCGGGTTTTTCAGTCCTGCTTCTGGAGCGGTCCCTTAACGTAGCTAAAACACCTGATCCTGACCATTATCAGTGATTAGTGCACTGAGCAATACCAGGTGTCTTAGAGCTGATCTCTGCGAGCAGGATTGTCACGAGCAGCAATGAATAACACTAGTAGAGATTACTGCTTGGAATTCTGTGGTCTTTTCTCAGGGTAAAACTCAGGACTATAATGAGTTTTTATACGTAAAAGAGCAAGGAGGTTTGAGCATGGGGTATATTTAGCTTACAGTATGTTTGAACAGACACGATTCAGTTCGTTATGAAGTTGAACACCATGTCGAAACATTAGTTATGTGCACGGCAGCAGCAAGATACTAATTAAGTGGTATTTGGTTAGCTTTAATCATTACAGGGTTCATTTTAGATACAAGTAATGATTTTAGTGCTTCTCAAAAAGGTAACAAGGGTGACTGTTTAGCTAGCTTAGCTTAGTTAGGTGACTGTTTAGCTCAGATTGTTTAGCTTAGCTTAGTTGTTGGAACTTGAGAGTGTTGATGTTTGCTATGAAATTCAGGGCATTTGCTAAGATTGTGCTAGATGGTAATAGGCTAATAGGGTAATAGGTAATAGACAAAGCTCACAGAATGGAGAAGAGTCGTCCCTCACTAGATGAGAGTGGGTCAGATGGGTATAACCCATAATGCATCTTAAGTAAGTGCTTAAGAGAGCCACACAACAAAACTGGAACCATGATAACTTGCTGGATTGAACTAGAGTTGGACTGTTTACATTTACAAAGGTGGTCTTGGTACCCCGCAGCTTCAGGAAACCATGTTTGACCTTTGTCATCAGTTTCAGTTTGTGGATTTTGACATTTACATTCGTGTCATTTAGCAGACGCCATTTGTCCAGAACGACTTACAGCTGATACAGTCTTACATTCCAAGCAATTGTGTGTTAAGGGTCTTGCTCAGGGACCCAACAGTGGCAGCTTGGCAGAGGTATGATTTGAATTCCTGACCTTCTGGTCAACAGTCCACTACCTTAAACTTCCTTATTCTACCAGAGGTTTCCTCCAGGAGACATGTTCTCTTCCAGGTATTCTGGTTTCCTACCACCTCCAAAAATAAGCCGCTAAGTCTACTGGCTATACTAATATGCCCCTAGGTATGCATTTAAATGAATGAAAATAAATGACTAAAACGAGGTTTAGAACTGTAAATACAATGTCCTATTGTAGCGTCACCCCATAAAATGAAAACTTCTGATTCTGGTAGGTGAATAGACATCAGCAGAACAATAGAGACAAATATGCAGAGCGCTTATGCAAGCGTCAGGACAGTTCCCAAACAATAAAAAAAAACCTTGTTAGGTTTAGATTGTCAAATTGTACCGGTTACTTTGACAAAGAATTTGAATCTGAATCTTATGGATCTTTGGCAACACGATCTTGCTCAGCATTACTGCCACATGATAAAACATTACATTAAAGACCTTCATGCTTGATATATAAAAAAGGCAAGGCGTGGACACACTCAATCCTGCCCCAATTCTACTCTCTCAAATGAAAAACCAAACAAAAAAAAAAAAAATCAATAAATAAGGATAACACCTGGTATTTGCTACATTTTCCATCAAAGCTATTCAGGTATGTGAGAAGTAAGTAAAAATAACTCCCTCAACCTAAACTGCATTCTGAGTCATTCTGGATTGGCTCAGACCAGCTGATCAGCTGCGATTTTTAAGTGAAATCCAATATCATGAAGAGGCTAAAAGAAAAAGTCAAAATATGGCTCAAAGCTGGTTGAAAGAACGGAAGGAAGAATGAGCATTTAGGATTATTCACGCGCTAGTGCAAAGCCCTAAACACAGCCCTTTTCATGAGGGAGACATCCAAACAAGAGATTTCCTCAATGGTCCGAGTACAAGTCCAACAGTCAGACGGAAGGCACGTTGGTGGAGAGTTAAACAGCGCTGTGTTTGTTTTCTCTTCCAGCCCCATGTGCTCAGAAGAAAGAGGTAAGCCTTTTGAAGGGGATCACACCGGGAAACAGGAAGGATTGATGGAATGACTTCCCACTCAAATAAAAGGAATGGCCTGGTCTGAATCTGGGTGGAACAACCTGCCCGCTTCCTCCCTTCAGAAACCTCCCATCAAAACAATGAACATCGCAGTACTGGAATGGCCATGTCATGTACTCGCGCTACTTTTTTAACCTGATAATAATATAATAATAATACCTACAACAACTAGGAACCATACAATTTCCAAATACAATATTCTATCACAACGTTTAGATAAGCTACAATAGCACACTTGAAAAATTTGCGACTTACAGCCAGCAAACTGTACAGTTCAGGTTCCAGTTTTAGTCCTTCATATGTTAATGGAAACAAAGAGCATGTCTAATTTATTTCCTTTTTTTCGAGGTTCTCGCTCCAACGGTGACCCTGCTATGGGAGATGATATCAGATGGAACGATCAGCCATGCCGATGATGCCGAAGATGCTCCCTCTCTCATCTCTTCATAGATTTAATACACTTAAATGTTTCATATAGAATGTTTATTACAAATGAGGATGGGTTTCCCTTCTGAGTCTGGTTCCTCCCAAGGTTTCTTCCTCTTAATCTAAGGGAGTTTTTCCCTTTCCACTGTTGCCATTGGCTTGCTCATAAGGGACAAATAGAATTCAATTTGTGACACTTGTTTATACATTAAGGTAAAGCTGCTTTGTGACAATGTCTATTGTAAAAAGAGCTATACAAATAAAATTGAATTGAATTGAAATTCCTTATACACCTAAACCCATGCATGTTCTTATAAAGCTCAGATATGGTATGAAATTACGAATTTAAAGTCCACACAGTGTCCATTTGCACCTTCGTATTCCTATTATATATTTATCCATAGTAGCATAATCTCTCAGAACTATTGTATGATATTTAGAAGACTCTTAACCTGAGTAGTGCCAAAAAAAACACATCCATAATTCTGGCTGCATCCCAGCTACATACAATTATGCTAAACATATCAAATTACAGCTATATTCTGACACACTATAGTATGCAGCATGTACAACGGCAGAATTATTTATTAATAAAAAAAACTCAATCCTGCATGCCTGCAATACATTCTACAAAAAATTGTGACTTTATGGCTAGTAATGTTACAAAAATGTTATTTCAAACAGCTGATTATATAGTTATTATAGTCCTGATTTGGAACAAAAGCAGCCTGACTATTATCAGCTACAAAGTCCAAAGTTAGTGCCCTTGGCAAAAGTCATTTTCAGAAAAGTACACTTATAAAGCAACATTCATTTCTTCAAGATGACCAGGTCGGCCTCAACTTTTTTTTTTAAATTACCTTATTTTTTAAATTTCAAAACCACAATTTCAATGCCAAAAATGACTCATTTTTGTTTTCAATTCCTCATTTGATAGGGATTAGTAGCCATTCAAAAATATTTTATGTTCATACATACAGTATAGTCTACCCAGTAGACCCAGTAACCATCATGGTTCAACAGAGGGGAAAAATACCTATTACTACCTTAACCTTTCTATTTATTAGTCACACATGCGCTCTCTCTACTTCTCCTCAGTGCCTTCAGGCGGTTCTTCCACTTGACTGGTCAACATCAGGTTACACTCTGGCTCCGTTCTGTCATGTTAGCAAACAAAGCCCTTGCTGCGCACTCACAGCTTAATAGCCTATAATCTTACACACAATACAGCCTTTCACTTGTTCAGCTGCTGGGCGTGTGAGAGTGAAACTGTGGACACAGTGTAAAGACATGACATAACCAGGTCACGCGTTGTGAGGGTGTGAAGAGCATTGTCAGGGTAACATATTGGGATTACACCAAACAAACAGATGCCGAACAAAAAAGTGCTACATACATTTTCTGGTATTCATTATTTCCGTTGTTGAACTCATGAATGGTGATGCAATGCTGTAGCTTCTGTGGAAATCTATACATTCAGTTTAGAAGTTAATACTAATGGTTGCGACAATTAGTGTAACTTTATGCCAGACGCTGGATGATCCTGATTGACATGTCATGGCGTGGGTGGTCACACTGACTGTATGGAAGTGGTTTACTAATTATATGTATATGTAATAACTACACTCACCAGCCACTTTATTAGGTACACCTTGTGTGTACTGGAACGGACCTGCTCTCACCTATAAAAATAGGTAAAAAATAAATGAATGAACAAATGTCAATGAAAAATTCAACAGTGCAATGGAGACGTTCCTCGGAATTTGGTTCATACCAGATATGACAGCATTAGACAGTCGCTGCAGATTTGTCCTCTGCAGAACCAATGGTGCTCTACGTTACAGAGATTTAGTGACTTGAGCCCATTTGACTACAGTGAACTCATGTTTAAGAAACAAGTATGATATTAATTGAGCTTTATGGCAGCTATCCAGCTGGAAGTTGCCATGAGCAGACAAAGGGATGCGCGTGGTCAGCAACAGTGCTCGGGTAGGCTGTGGTGTTTAAACAATGTGCATTTGGCATTAAGGGGCCGAAAGCATGACCAGAAAATATCCACCACACCATTTCACCACCACCATCACCAGTAGGATGTAGTTAAGCTGTCATGATTTTTACATTAAATTAAGACCCTAGCATTTGAATATCACAGAATGTTCCAGTTCCAGCAGGGAACTCCTGCAAACTGGTGCCTGGGTTGCCTGTTCTTAGCCGACAGGCATGGCACCCCATGTGGTCTTCTAAAGCTGTGGTCCATCTGCTTCAAGGTTTGAAGTGTCATTCATGCAAAGATGCTCTGCTGAATACCTCGGTAGGAACAAGTGGTTATTTGAGTTACTATTGCCTTTCTATACCAGGTTTCACATTATCTTCTGACCCATGTCATCAACAAGCTATTTTAACCCAGCCAACTGCTACTCACTGGACATTTTCCCCATTTCAGACCATTATTTGTAAATCCCAGTACATCCACAGAGCCCTAAAAATGCCAGTCATTTAACTCATTTCCCAATCTGATGCTCGGTTTGAACTTCAGCAGACATCTTGACCACGTCTACATTTTTGTATCTGTCCAAATTGCTAATGAAATTTAAACGTTTAATGTGTTGGTGCATCTGGTCCTGTCCTCCATAATTGCCTTTGTGACTAGGCACAACTGAATGTTAAGGCATTATACTTGTCTAATAATATCCCTACACTAAGTCCATTTACAGGTAGGTTCAAACGTCTCGTGCATCAGGTTTTTAATCACTTCAGGAGGAGACTAAAATGCATCTGTGGTTAAAATCTTCAGGACCGAGTGTAAATGATGTCAGTGTGCCTCAAATCTCATCCTGAAATGATTTGAGCAAGCAGGATATAAACGCATATTGGATGCATTTACAAACATTTTTGTGGCATATCCCTAACCAGATGCAATCCTGATACTCAAAATGCACGAAGAGGGGAGTTTGAAACAACCTCAACATCATGAAGTCCAGCATATACAATGCCGGGAGCAATGAAGAGGGGTCACATCTTCTGTCCTTGCAGGAAGACGCATCAGTTTAATTCAGATGAAATAAACTTAGAGATATAAAGACGTAAAAAGGCGTGTGATCATGGGTTTGCATATTAACACAACAAATTTAATACCAAGTACAAAGCAAGTAATGGTGGAAATTGTAGCACATACAGCTGTGACTGGATCTTGGCATCAAATAAAAATGTATTTATTTATGTATGTAAGGTTTCGAACGCCATGTTTGACCTTTATCGGTTATTTTTAATGGCAGGCTAGATTAAGTTCCTTCAGACTTTATCATCATGAGTTTTTACGTTGTGTTCAAATTAAGTGCTAAATGAAGTGCATAATTGTTGTTGCCTTTCTTTACTGAGAACGTCTTTCATGATTTAAGATTTCAAAACGTCCTTTTTTGTAATTTGTGCATTCGGTCCGAATTCGGTTTATTGTTATAGGTACTTGGCATACTGAACATTCGGGTGGTTTACCCATTTTAATTAAGTGGGTAGGTTGGTAAGGTAAGTAGCTGAAGTGGCCATTCCAGCACATTTGGGGTGCTCATTTACCTTACCCCTTACGTTGTGCAGTTTATTTGTGTGTCCCATTGCCAAATTTTCTGTGTCTTTGTCTTTGAATACTATGTTTGATCTATGCATGACTATGCCTGTTGTAGTAATTGCTCTTTCCCTTACATTTCTATCATTTTGCAGATGCGTTTATCCAGTCCGGTTATTGATTGATCCAAGCAATTTTGGGTTAATAGCTTTGCTCCCCAACAGACACAGCATGGCAGAGGTAGGATTTGAACCCCATAGACCTGTACATTAACCACTAGGCCACCACAGTCCCACAATGCTTTTTCTAGTTTTCTGGTGAGCTTATTAATTTCCTATGATCCCACCTTGTCCTGTTACCCAAAACATTTATAATTCTCCTTAAATATATAAACAACAATCCAAAGTGAAAAGTTAATACACCATGTCTTTGAACATAGTCAAAAATGGCCATCACAACACCGGGTGGATCAACTTGCTTAGAGGAGGGTGCCAACAGCTCCCTTCCACACACAAGAGCTCACAAACACTTTGTATTGGTTTGTGATCCTTTAATTACTAGGAGAGAGAGAGAGGAATACCGAACATTTAACGAAAAAGCAGCACCAATTAGCTCCGTCATCACCATAGATCAATCTATCCATACCCTAAGAATGATCCTTTAGCCAGTCTGTTATGCCATGCTTTTACTATGTAGTATGCCTTGTGTGCTCAATTACTGTGTTGCGCCCCCTTGTGATAAAATCATGACTAGACCAGTAAAATCACATTGAAGAAACAAGTCAATGTGATGATGAAGAGTCCAATTTTAATGGCTATTACTATATTTGCATCAATCGTTAATGATGCCAAATTGCATCAGAAAACATGAGAACCAAAGATAAAAAATAGATGGATTTAAAATAGTCTAGCTCTAGCAGTATTCAGAAGAAACTACTTGCAAATGCGTGTCATATCTGGAGATTGATGAATCTGCATTTGAAACCCACATTTTGAACAATATATTTCTGGTCTTCACGGTCTGACTGTTGGCAGCAAGGCTTGACTTCGTCTCCCATCCAGACATATACACACGTAGTCGCACTGACCTCTGACTGCGAACAACGCAATCTGCTCTTACATAACTCAGCGTTGAATCGCTTAACCAGCCCCACATGTGCACAGAGCAACTGTGTGCTAGAAAGAGTGAGAATATGTTTTGGACTCAATCACTACATTTTTATTATCCGTCAATGTGAGTGACACGACTGATACACCACATTTCCTTTGACGGATACAATAGCTGAGACGATTAGAAGGCTGAAGGATTGTCCGCTAATTTAAAACAGTTTTAGAAAGTAAACAGAGGCAGTTTTTTTCAACACCGAGGAGACAGTCTGCGTCTCAGATTACAGGATGGGATGAAATGCGGCAACAATAAAGAATACAGAAGATCTTTTCCCACACAAACACCACTTCGCCCCGTCTAACTCTAAATCCTCTCTGCCATCACGACTGCATGCTTTTGTTTGTAATTCCTGTAGATTTGCAAAAAAAAAAAAAAGAAAGACTGGGAGTGCTTATGGAGGAGGAGGGGATTCTTTTGCCAAACGTACCAGCCAATGAAGTTATTAATAGATGCAGAACAAATACACAAAAGGAAGAGAGTGATTGGTTGCGGTGGTTGGTCTAAGGGAAGAGGGGGGCAGAATGACAGACAAATTATCTGACCATTCCAGAGCATTTCAGCCGTGTGGTATGTTCACAATTCATTTCTGGATTTCTGAGCTTCAGTAGCCGAGCTGAAGGGCAAACAAGGGATCCATCCATAATGGAAAGGAATGACAAAACGCTGCTGCTCGTCTCACCCGGCCAAAATACATCTCAAACAAGCCAAGTAGTAGCACAAAGCTCATGATTTAAGTGTTAAGACAAGGTTGCACCGCAAACTTGGTGTTTGGGAATGGCTGTGGTCAAGTTATGAAATAATACTCCATTGTTGTGCAGTTAGCAATGTAGCATTTTTAACTTCAACCGTTCCGGTGTGGAATCTAAATTTTCCTAAAAAAGTTATTTATATGTAATCAATCAAGTCCTAGCCATTAGCTTTCAGCTAAATCAGTTGGCTCAATCCACCAATTAAAAAACAAAATATACATTTTACTGGATGCACTTCAGTAAGCCTCATATAGGATCTAACTTTCGGACTTCCCATTCTTCAGTTAGCTTCTAAAGTGGGCTGGATTCTGATTGAAAAGTTCACCATCCTACCACATGTACATATACAGTATGTGCTTAAAAATATTCTTCTCTACCATGCAGTGTCTGCTAAATGTGCATGTGCATTATGATCAGATTCCCATCGTAAAGTTAAAAAAAAAAAAAAAAAAAGCCATCATAATATTGCATGCACACACATAACTGGTTCAAATGACCAATCCAATTAATTACAACTTTCATTCATCCATCTGAGGCTGCTGGAGTCGTTTGACACCAACACTGTTTACATTCCCACACTAAAATCTCTCTACGAATATTTTCCTTTCTGTAAAAGTTATTTAACCTGCCATAAATAACCAAGCGGTAGTGCAGTTCATTTTGTTTATTTATTTATTTTTTATTTGAAAAGGTTTTTGCGATTGTTATAAAAATATATATAATTTTTAATGAATAATTTTTCATTTTAATTCAGAAGGAACATGGCACAGCATTAAATAATCTGCACAAATCACTATACTTTTATGATGAGCTGAAAAGTAAATATCAGAGCAGATTCATGCCTGTGGAGCAGAAAATTTATTGCTAAAAGGAATGTGATTTCAATTAACCCATTATGGCGTGCACTGTAGGTACTAATATTACATTTTGAACCAGATATTTGCCAAGGATCCTTATAAAAAAAATGGGAACAGCTCTGCTGTTTGTATTGGAGAGACTGCGAGAGCAGTACAGCACTGGGTTGAAATGTTTGATTTGGATGTAGTTAGCGTGTCGTTTAACCTGTCTCGGTCATGAACTATCCTTCTAAGACTCTAACTGCCCTTCCCTACTGTGCAGGATTGGGTGTGTGTTGCAAAAACCCAATAACTCAATTAAAATAAGAGGGCCGAGTCGAATCAGTACACAGGGTCAAGCTACAGGTGGTTTTTATCAAGAACATTGGGGTTACGATGTTAATCGGTGCCTGGAGGAAGATCGCTTTGAGTGAAGAAGAAGAAGAAAGAAAACAAAACAAAAAAAAATCCTAATCGTTGTTTGCAGGACCCAATTTTCCAGTTTTGAATCAGACAAACTGTGTATAAACCAACCCAATGCAAGCACTGAATGCTTACACCACACTTTCTAAATTGTGTTTGCTGCTGCAAACGCACTGACAGCAGATCACGCTTCTATTATCACCTCTCCAAAATAAAACCGCGTACTAAGCGTTGGTGAAAGTTGATGCAGCCACTGTTTATATCTGGTTATTCAGAATTGCAGTAAACAGTGCAACTATACAAATGGCTTGGCTTTTTCGAATTAAATAATCCCCTAAAGTATATACAGGTATACAAATTAATCCAGATTGTTTTGAAGGTCTTCCAGTAGGAAACACAGAGACAATGAAAGACAAATAAACATTCTCCACATCATGTCACCAGGACACCATTACCCAGACCTCATAAACGCACACTGAATAGTACAAAAGGAGTGGAAAAAAAAACAAGTACAGAAATCCATTCCAAGGCAAGAAATCAAAACTACATTTCTAATATAATTCACATTCATATTGTGCCGTTATAAAATGTCCAGCCTAAAAAATGCATTTAGTTGCTCAAATGTAAATATCATAAATCAGATGTCCATCGACTATATTTTCATAATGATTAATCCAAATTTTTGTTCGCTGCCATGTCTCACTAACGATGCCTTATTCATTAAGGGAGGCACAGTGGCCTAATGGGTAGCACTGCCTTTTTGTGTCGAGTTTGCATATATATATATATATATATATATATATTTTTTTTTTTTTAATTTAGTGGCTGTACAATACACAGCCAAGACATACTTTAACACACATCACATGACTTTGTAAGGATTCAATATTTGTAAGTATTACATAGTCCGACCATAGCTAGTGAATTATGATCATGCTGATAAACCAGTGAGGTTCTTCACAATTTGACACTCTTTAAGCTAATGTGTGCTCCATACAAACGTGTTGCCTCAACAAATAAATATGCAGGTATGTGCCGCTTAACATCCATTAAAAATACACGAGAACTAGTATGAGCAAAGCGTTGTGACCCCTGCTGACAGAAACGAGAATCACAGTCACATTGCAACGCATTCCAATACAATGATGGGATGAATGTATTGTTCAGTAATGTGCTGTATGGAGAGGGTATAAAAGACTATGTGACTATGCCCGATCAATTATACGAATGTTACATCTCTGTATTATCAGTACATATGGATACGGATAGTATAAATGTACAGCAGTGCAGTTGCATGAATCATTAGCATGTATTCTGATTTGGGTTCCCTAAAATCATTAACACAAGGATGCAAGCAATTACTGCAAGCGGAGTAAACAAAACAAAAATAAATAAATACTCACCGTAGACCACTATTTTCAAGATGCTGTAGTTTACTACAGAATGCACATTTAAGAGGGCCAAAAATGTACATATATAAATGTCAAAGCAGGATAAGGTAACCATTTGTTTTTGGACATGTAAAAAGCAAAATGGCTATAAGAAAAGAAAACAATTCACATCTACTTAATGACTCTTCGAACAACCCAGCTTTACCAGCAAGACACTCAAGTTCCACAGCTAAACCAACACCAGCATAGCCAGTAAACACATTACCTGTGTGGACCAGTATGTTATTTGCAAGTATACCAGTGTCCAAAATACTGGACTGTGGCAGCCAGATAAGCTGGTTGACCACAAGGACCACAAGGGGCACAAGGTACAAGTTCCAAAAGGTGCTAGCTCACATGAACCCTTTGAGGACCAAGGGACATATTGCCCCACACTTATAAATGGATGCCAAATGCAATTGAAACCACATAGAGCAGTCATACTCGTATGAAGCCACTTGGTATGTCACTGACTTTATAGAAATAAAGCTGGTTTTGACATGTACATGTTGTTTTTTATGTCAGATTGAGAGGAATTTTGTTACTAACATTATGTGCGTCCAATCGTTACGGTCCCGAAAGGGTTCAAAAGTGTTTATGAACTTAGAATCTGAAGCTGTAAATAGAAACAGCTACAATTTGGTACACTGGTACTAGATCCACATCTTCAATGAGCATCCCAGACCAGGCAGCCCAGTGTCTTTCTTCCTTCTCCATAAGTCTGGAGATTCACTTCGTTAAACAGTAGCTATAACAATGCCTCTTCTATCCTCTGTAATTTTGGTGTTCCTCATCTGCTTTACCAACTTTATCTTTAAGCTCTTAGTATTTATTGTTATTACTGTATGCACTTAGTATTAAACTAAGGACTTGTCTTTAATCTTTGGGCAACAGTAGTCTTACAGTTAATAAATAGAGATTATCAAGTGTTTGTATTGTGGCAACTTGAGCTGTGACGCTCAGCCAAATTAGAAAACGTAGACAGATATGTACTGATCACAAACAATAGGGGAGATTTCATTTCGAAAGATTTTCCTGAGCACTATACACGACAGTACATTATGCAAACCCAAATCAGAAAATTAATGGGACAATATGGAAAATGCTCATTAAAAACTGGAGTTCGTGTTGCATTCATTTACTTCGTTTCGCGTTTTGTGAATCCATTCCTGCATTTTCCCACAACACATTCGGAGAAATTTGGGGGTGGGCGCAAATAAGGGTTCATAATGAGAACAAACTAAATAATGATGTGATTTTAAACAGTCAAAGTCAACAAGGGATTATAATTATGATTTGGTATAAAAGCAGTATCCACAAAAGGCTGAGTCTTTGAGGAGCAAAGATGGGCAGAAGATCTCCAGTACTGTCAACAAACTTATTGAAACATTTTAAAACGATACTAAATCAAAGTAGGGAAAAGATTAGCAAGTTTCCTCCTCCACTGTGCATAATGTTTTTAAATGACTCGAGGAATTCTGAAGGACAAGTGCACACGCCTAATTTAAACACCAGTTCTCTGATCCCTCAGACCCCACCATCATTCACTATACGTCATTCACTATATATAATGACTAATAAAATCACATGGGCAAAATATTACTTTGGCAAACCTTTATTAAGCATTGCAATATGGTGTTACGTTCACAAATGGCACTTAAAATGTAACACATAAGGTTTGTGTTTTCCATGTCCAGAAGTAGCATTGACTTCTCTGGGCTCAGAGGCATCAAAGATGAACCACAGGACGGTAACAAGGACTGTGGTCAAATGAATCCGTGTTCCAGAGTAGGGTTTTTTGATTAAATTGATACATTGTGACCTGGATCAAAGAGAAAAAGAAACAATAAAGACTTATCAGCTTAGCAGTCCATAAGACAGGGTTTGACACGGTATGAGGCACTATATTGCAGGTCGGCATCTTCTTGAAACGGTCGTGTATGTTGTTTGCCCAGTAGAAGTTTTTATTGATATCGAGAAATTTGGACATTTTTTTAAGAATGTGTTTGACAGACGGTAGTGTTACAGGGTTGACAGATTGGGGTTTCCTCACCCACCAGGAGGTGTCAGAGGTGAGGGCAGTATGTGGGTGGGGTGTAGGTTGTTTGTTATTTCCTGTTTAAGATCATTTGGTTATATATGTGTGGGATGACCTTGCGTACTTTGGTTTGAGGATCACTGGACCATTATTCTTTCAATTTCTTATAGGGGGATTACACGTTTGTAGGTATCATTTATTGGAATGTAACATGTAGTGATCGCTGCCTGCTGGGTAGGTGGATGCTGTTGTAGCAACCAGTGCCTTCATGGGATTTTAAGCCATGGGTATTAGATTTTGAGTAAAGTAGAAAACATGCCTTAAGTATTTGTGTCTGATATCGGAGTATAGGGATAGGTAGTCAAGTGATGACACATGGTCTTTTGGAGTCCATGAGGGGTGCAGTGGGGGCCTAGTGACTCTCACATGGATTTTCGATATGGATAGGTCGGGTGCAATTCGTATTCCAAGAGGGCTGTGGCATTATAAAGCTGACCAAAAAATATCTAGATATGCAGGGTTGTTTATGCTGTATTGGACTGACTGTAAATTGATCTAGAGTCTCTGGTTTCCACATGTAAGCTAGTCATGAGGGATGCTCTGGAGGCCTGAATACTATTCTAAGTCCTTGATAATTAAGGCAGTGCCATAAACATAATCAAGGCAGAAACAAATAATAGCAATAAAGAGGTGTCTACAAAGTTGTATTCACACCGCAGTTAGTGTTTTCTAAAACCTTGATGTTGTTTAGAACATGCTTTTAAGAAACGTCATTTGAGACTTGAAGGTTAGAGTCCAGCCACACCAGGGACCACGTGAATTTCTCCACTTTAATAGGTTCTCCTTCTAGAAATAATTATCGGTCAGGATGAAGGGAACTCAGGGGGCAGAAGAGACAGAAGACCATTTTGAATATGGGGCATTGATGCAGTAAAAGTACGTCAAGATTTTGACGCGATATATGCTGCTCAAAAAGTCATGTCAAAACAACATCTTTTATAGAGACATAGTGCACAAATTACAAAGGCATTTCTGCAAAAGAAGAGGGTGCAGGTACCGAACTGGCCCATCTGCAGTTCTGACCTGTAGACAGGTAGTGGAGAAGGTTTAACCCCACACCTTAAAACACGCAGGACAAAATAACATATGAAACATTTAATTGCTTGGTGTCTTCGTCTTTAAAGTCTTATCAGACGGAATGGCAACATTACCATTCCAATTCTTTTTTTTTTTTTTTTACTATTGCAGTCCTGAAATACAGAAATGGATGTTTATTAACGAAAAGTTAAGTTGGCCATACAAAACAAGAAATTGTATTCATACAAGCTCTTGTATTTATATGGTACTGTAATGAAATAAAAATCTAAGTAATCATTTACTAAGCATTCGTGTTTTTATCTGCATTTTCCATACTGTCCCAACTTTCTCTGGTTTGAAAATAATACATGCATAATATAGTCCCGCTATTATAGAAACAATACTTCTTTGCAATAATATTAACTTTGTCAAAATCCCTCATTGCATCTTTAATCTTGGTCTCAGATCTGAAAGACATTAATAGCACAGGATACGATTTTAAAAGATGACTTAGGGTGTAGCCCTAAAATTTCTAATTTTTTGGACTTTGCAAGCATCCCGGCCTTTGATTTCATGTCAGCTGTATCAAGCTCTCCCCATTATTTGTGATTGCTTTCAGTGGTCTAATATCACGAGATTACACAGATCTTCAGCGTCTTACAACAAAACCTTACATAAAAGCCACACATTGGGAGCCAAAACCTCCAGCTGTATCAGTGACTGCATTTTATCTTCACATCTTCTGCTCCATTAGCAGGTAAGCCTGCGCTCCCCTCCATGGTGACCAAAAACCCAGACTGCAACAACAGCTGGAATCACCCAAAACAGGCTCATGCACTCTGACCGCAGTTCCGTGACTCCGCTCGAGTTTGTAATTAGGACCTTGGCAGCTCCGTTTGCCTCTACTCTAAACTTCTAGATCTGTTTGTGCAAGCACGCGAAGGCCTGGCGCAGGTTTTCCAACCTGTCTTTGGGTGAAACCACTCACAGCTATTCACAGCCAAATGGATTCTACAAGTGTGTTGGTTACTTTAGCGTGAGACAGCGATTAAATTTAGATCCCATAAATCAAAATTGCCGTGTCAAAGTGTGCCTAATTATCAAAAGTGCTAGATCATCTCTGTGGAATGCCAGAAGAGGAGGTTCTAATCAACATCAGGATCAGCCCAGACATTAGGAACACTGCCAAAGTGCCTACTCTATAATTATTTGTATAGATTTTTTTTATTTTGTTATACACTGCTCACAAAAATTACGGAACGTTTCATTAGATGACATTGCAAAATGAAATACCCCCTAATTTTTGTCAGCAGTATATTTTGTACACTGAAGTTCTGAAAAGGTGTCCTTTGTTTGTGGGAGGAAACCGGACCACGCGTAGTAAACCCACGTAGACACGGGGTGGACATGCAGACTCCACACACAAAGGACCCAGGCGACTCCTGCGATTGAACCTGGGACCTTCTTGGTGTGCGGTGCTACCCACCGAGCCACCGGGGAGCCCAAAAAGTGTCCTTAAAATTCCACAGTCAAAAAAAAGGGTAGGGTTTCATTGTTATGACCTAAAATGAACATATTGTTTGCTCAGTACTGAGCTAATGGTTATGCACACACAAGAGCAGAACGTTGCTTTATCGTTACATTATATGAAATCTTCAAAAAAAAAATGTCAAACTTGTATTCAACATGAAATAATACACTTTTCCACTGATTTTCATTTCAATCTTCTCAAGATGTAGAACACCTTAGGCTTCTACCTTTTTATCCTGTCACTCTGCCGTAAAAGTCCACTCCTGATGTATTTCTACAATAAATCACCATGCTCACATGGTCCATCGTAATACTGCCTCTGAGACGGCAGCCTATCCACCTCCTAAGTTTCCCAGGCAATATTCATGTCATGATTTTATTTAACGGCCACCCACCACCTGAAACTAAATCTGGACAATAAAGAAGTGAAACTCCCCTATGTTTATCCTGTCATACATCAAAGTCAACTTAACTGTCCCTCCAGCACTAAGCCAATAAATAATACCCAGGTCTTCTTATGAATTGTGTGGGCATAAATACACTACTCATTAAAAAACAATTGTGAGCAGCATATTATACTTGTCAAGGCCAACATGGCGCACTATTAGAGACGCACTGACTGTAAGTAACCTGGCAATTTCCAGTTTACTGTTTAAGAATTATACACTGCTCACAAAAATGAGGGGAAATTTCAAAAAGGAATACGAAGAGGATCCATCAGAGCTGCTGGACAATCTAAACCTGTCCATGTCTCATCACTGTCAGTGTGTTTTGCCACAATTGGGTGTCCATACGCCCTAATGAACAGTCAGTGTGTGACCCTCTCGTCCAGTTTAACATTCTTCTGTTCAGCCCTACGAATCAGTAAATACTCAATCATGATTATTAAGTTTCGACCTCATTTGCAAAATCAAACAACTTTCTTTGACATTTCATTTGCTTTTCTGACCATCTTGTTTAATACAATAAAATCTAATTCTTCTTTTTTTGATCATTTTACAGTCATTTTGAAATATCCCTTCATTTTAATGGGCCGTGTAAAATTTAAGCATACAGAAACATTTTCGCTAAACCTTTCTTTTAATGGAAGCTCTGTGCCATCGCTAGCTTGAACCTTTGTTAGTTTTGTCATTTTCTGCATATACAGCAGGGTGATGCTGTTTTAAACATATTAGTAAATTTATTATTATTATTATTATTTTCCCGATCTGTGTATGGCAACAGCGTACTCTGAAAAGGTTCCTGTATACATGAAACACAATCAAGATCTAACACTTCCTCATCATGGACATACATTAGCAGCAAGAGACCATGCTGAGCTGTCCAGGTGTAAATGGGACACTTGAACGGCCTGATCGACTGAACACTGGTTATTGACAATCATGCTAAGGAATTGCAGATTCCAATCTACATGCTGCCTAAAATGGACTCCAAGTTCGTAGTTCACGCTAGCTAACCTCAGTGCATTCCAAAGGAGTAAAGGCTTCAATGGTGAATATTGCAGCTTAATGAAATATTGAAGCATGCAAATATAAAACATGCAAATAAAGCTAAACCAGCAGATAAGCTACAACTTAAGACAAGTCATCAATTAGTCTCAGAACTACACACATCACTAAGGGCTACACCACTTAAAAAGATTGGTTGGTCATCACAAGAACACCTCTACACTAGTCTTACACAACATAAGATAATGAGAAGTAAGGACTAATGACAACCAAATCCTTTTTTGGAACTGTTACACGAGAGCTGTCGACCTTATAAGGTCACATGGCTTCAGCCCACTCATGCAAGGGAGAGCGAGTAACAGCCATGACGCGTCCTCATAACTCAACCTGCTGCCGGGTATGAGACTTCATTAGAAAGGCTGCGACCTACACAAGGCATGCCTGCCTTCCACCACCCTCCATAAATTCCCAAGATGGCGCCTGCCAACAAGCCACTCTCACTCCTTTCATTAAAATAGTTAACACTCAATCAAACAAGACAACCTTACTCCCACACTTGCGCAGAATTTGGAAGTGTCGAGGTGGCATGTTGTCTTCATCTAAACCTCGCTGAAGAAGTTTATGGTCATTAATAATTCCTGTCGTGTCAGGTTGTTTTGCAGCGTTTTGACAGAGCTTTCGGTGGCCAGCACCCCCCTCCCCCCAACGACCACAGTGTCAGCCTGAGCTGTGCAACGCACCAAATATTTAGCATAATAGCTAGTTACTGTGCCATCAGTGACAGGAGAACTGTCAGCCCAAGCCCTCTGGCTAATCAAAAAGTCTGAGTGTTCGTTTCCACATGCTGTGGGCAGATTGCCGGAATCTGAGGGTGGAATCTGGATCAATATACCTCTAAATCACTCCCTGTCAACAAAAACAATGATACTTAAGGGAAATGATGTCTAGACATTTACCGAACAGAAAGCGAGACAGACACGCAGACTTACTCTCTACACCTCATCAGTTTGAACAAGCCCCTGCTTATAAAAGAACTGACTCTGTATAGATTGTATTCAGCAATGGAATTTGATCCCTCCATTAGGCTGTATATGAATGAACACTTGTAGGCATGGCTCAATTAGCTTATGTCAGGCGTACACTGGGCTTGCTGGGTGGGACTGGGGCCAAGCACTTAGCACCGTCACCTCATAGCCATAGAGAACCCTGGTTCAATCCCCAGCTCGAACGCCAGTTTCCTCCCACATTCCAGAGACTGGTGTTAAGAGGTCAGTCGAATTTTTCCCTAATGTGAGCGTGTTCGATTAGCATGCTGATAACCAAATATAAATGAATGAATAACCAAACAAACACAGTTTTGCTGTCAGCCATTCATTAAACAATTCTTTGGCATTGGCATAAATTGTGTACACATTAAGTGTTTTTCACACAGCGTGACAGGCAACAGTGAAATTCTGACAAGTGCTTCAGCTCTCATTTGTAACTGTACATTGTGTGGAAGCCTTATACAATATTATGCACATATCATAAGCTGGCAATGTGCAAGCCATTGTGGTAACACAGCCTCCAACAGTGCCTTTGGTGGATTTGGGCATCATGTAGACAGACATATATGGGGCTATAAGGGCAAGCATCGCCCAGTGCTGCAATAACAACCCCTTCCATGCACTGAATGATGGATTAATTTAACTAATGTATACGTTAATTTCCATGAATTTCAAAATAGGACCCGAGGCAAAGTGGGGCAAAAAGGAAGAACTCAAGCATTTTGTAGACTTCTACGTGGACTGCAAGTCAAAAGCACCATTTGTATCAAGTAAATCACAGATCTTAACATAATATACAAACAAGAAGTGATATTCATCAACTGTCTCAGAGCAACTAATGGAAGATATGACAAGTACACAAGGACCAGATATAAAGGGAGTTACTGTAGTTAATCGTGCCACTTTTTAGAGTATTCATATGATAAATATAATATGTGGCCTGTGGTAGCCTAGCAGTTAGGGTACTGGACTCTGGACCAGAAGGTCCAGGGTTCAAATCCCACCTCTGCCAAGCTGCCACAGTTGGGTCCTTGAGCA
>JAUZST010060683.1:0-23246 GCA_034779995.1 Parotocinclus haroldoi
CACACACACACACACACACACACACACACACACACACACACACACACACACACACACACACACACACACAGACACATGGACAGACACCCGGACACACGGAAGCAGAAACTACATACGGGGACTATAAAGAGGTACATAACTCACAAGATGAAAACCCTTAAACACATACAGTAACACTATCCACCCCCCTAAAACAAAAAAACAACAAATAAACAATAATCGCACCTTGCTCGTTTCCACCTCCCACTCTGCATAAATGCTAAACCATAGACACACCATTACCATATAAGCTCACAATGTTATGTAAAGGTCCCCCCCCCCCACTTTAATGGATACAATTAGAATAGGAAAAAGAAAAAGGAACAAAAAAAACCCAACATGAAATGTGGCAACAGCTCAGGTTCTTACATGTCTTGTTAATCGATTATTATGAATTCAGAGAGACCTAGTGAAAATGTGTTTTTGGATCTTTGTGGAAAGATTCGTACTGCTGAAGGACAACCCAAAACCCACTGTGAAGCTTCTACATGGCGTCTAACGACCAAAGAAGATTAAGAAGTGGTGACTGTCAAAAAACACATGAAAAAAAGCCATCCATATTGTACACAGACTGTAGTGTCAAGGTTAGCAGAACTTAAGACAGACAATGTACCTTTCTTGTGATTTGTGGGGAATATTTCAGTTTTGAAGTTTTGAGGATGTCCGGCTGTAAAACACAATTTATTATTAGGATTGAAACAATTACAGATATTCATTTGTACAAGAGTTAGTTCCAACTTTAGAATCTCATTGGTTGAGAAGTTCTCAGTTCATCTCCAATATATATATATATATATATATATATTATATATATAAATATAAAATTTGAAAATTCAGTGACGTGATGTCAGAGAATAAATCTAATTTCATTCACCCGCACATAAGGCGTCATTCACGCTCTGGTTTATTTTAAACCCTTGCGAAAAACAAAATCTCGCCCGTATCATATACACGGCTAAAATAATCCTCAGCATTCAATAAACTGTGCCATAAAAAATGTGGACTCATGCTGTGTTTAACAGTAAGGGTGTGTGTGTAAGTCACGCACTGAAACAGGAAAAAAAGGACTTATCAGTGTGTAAACGTGTCCGTCCTTCCTTCCTGCGCTCGGACGCGTTTTAGCAGAATGAGAGGAAAAAAGGAGCCGTCGCTCGTAAGGAAACGGCTATTAAAAAGGATCAACGACGAGTGTAACGGGAGCCAGATGGTGGTGTAAGCAGACGAGGTAAAGCTCACAAATGAATACCAGACTCACTGACAGATTCCAAATATCGAGTTTGCTGGTGCAGGTTTATGATCACCAGATGCAACTTAATCTCACGCCAAATGTGTAGAAGTGACGGTGATGTTATAAGTAAAGCTGTGGCCCTTAACGTCATTTCTGTTTTACTTACACAGAGCAGTCAAATTGCCCTTAGAAAAAAAGCTCTACAGCTTTATTAGGAAGCTGGCTAACCCTGTGCTAGCTCGGATAACTGCCTTTTGTGCTGCTTACAAAAATTGGGGGATAGTTCAAAATGAAATATCCCAGACTAAAATATTTTTGTGAGCCGTGCATTTTAGCAGATGCGATGGGATGTGAATAGAGGTGGGTAGTAAGTGAGATTTATCCAATTGTCCGATTAGAATGCACTTCTTAAGAGTCATTTTAATTGTAAATATTTACCGTTATGTCACTTAGCAGACGCCCTTGTCCAGACACTTGCAGTTGATACAATCTTACAATCCAAGAAATTGTGGGTTAAGGGTCCCGCTCAAGGACCCAGCAGCGGTAGCTTGGCAGAGGTCCGATTTGAACCCCGGACGTTCTGGTCCAGCACCTTAACCGCTAGGCTGCCACACTTTTTTTTTCCTCTTACTTGAGTAAATAAAATGGAAAAAAAAACGGTATTTTGTACTGCTCCTTGTCACTTGGTTGTCGGGTTAACGTTTTACAGCAGGAAGAGTCAGACGGATGTAAAAGCATTTTAAAAATAAAATCATAACTATCATGCGGTTTTCATTTTCATTGATGTCTGTGTTTGCGTTGTTCGCGCCAGTCTAACATTAAATGTGTCTTTATATTTAAGTACCGTTGAATCTGAACATAACACACTCTTATGCTGCTATATATCATCACATCAAGTCAAATAATATAATTATATAATCATAGTCTGTAATTTCACCTCTAACTGACAAGCTTCTATGGCTACTTTTAAACAGCAGGTAAATAGGCCCGTGTCTGATTTTCTCCCCCAAACCATTTTTAAAAATATAACCCATATTTGACTTTCTTCAGATTTCATCGGACTGGTCAAAGAAAAAAAAATTTGAGTGGGTCATGTGAGGCACATCTTTAATAATCATCTCCACAAAGGCATATTATTCGTCCACTTCTATGACTTGCGTCCCTGGTTTCTTTCAACTTTGCTCCAAAGATTTGTGTCAATCTTAATTTGACTCTGACGTCCTCCTGAGGCCACGTTTCGGCCATTTCTTTAGAAATCTCCTTAAACACGGAGCGGCGTTAAGATCTGTGGCTTCTGCTTTTGTTTGCAGAACCATCACTCCAAACCGTCCGGTCATCATTTTCCCTTCTCCTCAGTGCACATTTAGAACTAATGTCCATTTGGATTGACATGAATGTTGCAAGAATTAAGATCAGACTGTATCTCAAATTTACACGTCAATGTGGGCCAAATCGGAACCGAACCCGTCCGATTCAGTGTGTTTTTTCCGTTCGCACTGCCCCAAAGATAATGGGATTTGGGCCACGTTTGGCTGCTGTGTAAACACGGCCTGGACAGAGATATTAAAAGTTGTTTCTGGATTTTAAAATAGCAACTCAAATCTCAAACCTTAAATCTGTGGAGTAGTGATGCATTTTTCAGATATTTTACATTTTACTTAATACACACACACACATTTAAATGTAAATGTCCCAAACTACTAATTAATATGCAAACTAACACTATATCAGTTTAATTCGCACTAGTTTGACACTACCTGGCATGCTGTATGCAGTTCAGGAAGATCTTGCATTTGCCGCATAACGATATATTATTTCAGGATTTCAGAGTTTTGATTACACAATGGATATTTTGGTCTTTGAAATGTGTTTCAACAGAAATGCCAAAAGTATCCCACTCTCTTCAGGAACTAAGGTTAGCGCAAAGCTACCGTGAGCTGGTATTTGCTACAAACTCGATTTATTTAGGATTGTTCAGTTGGATGTCAAGGAATGTTTGATAGTCATTCTTTATTTTACTTTAATCCTTATCGGCCCCCTCCCTCAGGAAAGCAGTAAGTATAGCTGGTATAAGGCATGCTACATTTCTGAAGGGTCATGCTGAATGGCTAATGGTGAATTATGGTAGCTGGCAGGAGTGTTTACCTGGAGGTGCCACCATGCGCTGCCATTTCTGAAACAAGCAGGTCTTCAGACAGTCTCTAGGACTGAGGCTGTACGTCTTGTGTCGGGACATGAGCTCCTGCATGGGCTCTAGAATCACACATAGCTACACACACACACACACACACACACACACAAAACACATTAGAAAGCAGGTTCCTGAGCGCACGTCACCACATTGCTCTATATTCAAAAGTTACAGGACACGTCACATGCTGCACTGTGGACATTTTGAAAAGGCGGACAATTCTGCTTTTCTTTGATATGCTACATGGCCACCTTCCCATTGGAAAAACCAGCCCTTGATCCAATATCCAATATACTGACATAGCCTAAAAGATACTTATACTTAATACTGGGGTATTCAGATATGTCATTTTACCTTTTGTTTCTGAAACAAAATTGTGTCCTGTGACTTTTGACTCACGCTGTAGAAATCATATCCCAACAAGGAACAAAAACATCACCCCAAGAACAGTTCATTAGAATCTCACACAAACCTTAGGTCCCCAAGCATCGAGCACAGGGATGAAGAACATTCCCAATCGCCTCTGAACAAAAGCAGATATTTTCTTGATCGATCAATCGATCTTAGTGTGGCTGTTTTATTGATTACGTTTGAAATCATTGATGCAGCACATGATGACATTCTACAGGATTGTTTTTTTGCTTCTGTCTGAACAAGTAAGTTCAATAAAAAACAAAAAAAGGGTTCTGACTTCACTGCTGACAATTGGACCCCAAAATGTTAAACCCGGATTGGTCACTCCATAATACAACTTATTTGTATTCCAAACTTTGTGAGCTTGAGCATATTTTAGCCTTTTCACCCTGTTCCCATTCTGAAATGGTGTTTTTTTTTGACTGATACCCTTCCAAAAAGACCATCAAGCTTCTTCAGACTCCAGAAGAATTGCTGTAAATACTTGCCACTTTAGCCTATAAAGCTGTTTTTTTATTTCATTTATTTGTGTTTTTCAAATGCTGCATTCGGGTTGCCTTTATTTTCTGGTTACAGTCTATAAAAGAGACAGAAAAACCATACATTAATCCTTTTTTTGCCACTCTTGGGTGACCATACACCCTACTGAACAGTCAATGTGGGGGCACTCTGGTTCAGTTTAACATGCTTCTGTTCATATAAATATATCACTTACTGCTCGATCACCATCATTGAGTTTTAATCTAATTTGTGTCATAACTTTCTAATTTTGTGTCAGAATTTTTGACTTTTCATTTGCTTTTGCTGAGGGTCGTGTTTCATAAAATAAAATCAAATGCTTATTATATGCTTAATGCTTTAACCGCTTCATGTTCGTTTTGAATTATCCCCTCCTTTTTTGTGAGCAGTGTATAATGGTGGCCTAAGACTTTTGCACACTATGGTATATAATTCACCACTATTATATCTTTATTTGCTACATCATACATGCATTTGTTTTACAATAGTTTTTTACAGAACCTGTCCCTACTGATGCATTTTATCTTTAAAATGATTAATGATTAATATTGTGTGTCAAGAACATCTCATTAAATAAATTCAAAAGTTACATCGTATTTTTTTTACCATATCTCCCCCCCCACCCTAATCTAATCTAACCTAATCTAACCTAATCTAACCTAATCTTCACAAACCATCATACCCAGTTAATCCTAATCTTTTCTCTGAAGGCTGTACAGTTGTACAGTTTGACCATTTCCAGTTTTGCCTTTTACCCACAAACAGATCATCCATTTGAGTTTGAGGAACCCACATTCTGCCACTGCTGCATCCCGTCGCACTTCCACCATTCCCCGGGAACAATTCCTGGCTCGGGGCCGAGGCAGCGTGGCTATTTCTAGTCTGAATGCGAGGAAACCCTTGGTCTTCCTCAACCAGAGCACCTCATCCGTCCCACTCAGGAAACAGAGCGCGAGTGGAGGCAACGATAACCTCCCATGTGCGCACGATACCATGCTAACAAAACTTTTACAGTGTATTTTTACCTCTTTTTGGTGCTGGGAAATCGAGAGGAAAATAACTGACAAAAACTGACAGTGTTTACAGGATTTGGTGGAAACCTCTCACTGACCCTTGGTTCAATATCCCACAGCTGCCAAGACGACCTGGGTAGGCGGGAGTCGGTTTTGACGCTGATTCTTTCTTTTTTTCCTCAAATCGTTTGTTTGTTGATTTCGCATGGGAACCATTCCACCTAAGGAGCATGTGACAAATGCTAGACATTCAGATTTGAGCTCGGAGCTTCTCGAGAAGGTGAGGCTTGAGTTACAGTACGTGCCTGTCCTGCTGTACCAGAGGCTGGCCCTTCCATACAAATTATTCCTCAATTACCTGATTAAATGACTTCATCCATACACTTTAGGCCATATTCTTAAATCCTATAGCTGGTTCCCCAAAGGTTTGTCTCGTCTCAGTGACAGGCGGGTCACTTATTGCTCTCAGACTTTGCATCTCCGTCTGACTCGTCTGTCTCTTTTTCAAATCTCGACTACAGACCTTCTTCTTTCACAGTCCTGTCCTCCCACTGCTGCTATGTCTTAAGCCTTAGCTGGATGCTCTGACATCAGAAATGTTTCTGTTAATGCTTTTCTTTGTTCATCAGCACCGGGGCCTCAATTAAAAAAGGCTCTGGAATGGCGGAACATCGGCTTCCATTCAGAAATTTGGATTTATAAAAAGGAAACTTATCAAAAACCTGTTTTTGCGTGCTATATTTACGAAAGCTTTGACCCTCACACACCCAGAAAACAGAAAAACCATACGTTAATCCTTTTTTTGCCACTCTTGGGTGACCATACACCCTACAGTCAATGTGGGGGCACTCTGGTCCAGTTTAACATGCTTCTGTTCATATAAATATATCACTTACTGCTCGATCACCATCATTGAGTTTTAATCTAATTTGTGTCATAACTTTCTAATTTTGTGTCAGAATTTTTGACTTTTCATTTGCTTTTGCTGAGGGTCGTGTTTCATAAAATAAAATCAAATGCTTATTATATGCTTAATGCTTTAACCGCTTCATGTTCGTTTTGAATTATCCCCTCCTTTTTTGTGAGCAGTGTATAATGGTGGCCTAAGACTTTTGCACACTATGGTATATAATTCACCACTATTATATCTTTATTTGCTACATCATACATACAAGCTTTGACCCTCACACACCCACACACAAACTTCTAGACACATCGGAATTAGACAGTTAAATAACACTGTAAATATAATAATAATTAATGACGTGAATTATAACATAATTATATAGTAATATGCATTGAAAGTAAATGTTTATACTGCTACAACTGCTACATTATACAGCGCTGATTTAGTAATTTATTTAAGTATTTCTTGAACCCTTGATCTTCTGGGCCAGCACCTTAACGACAAGGCTGGCACAACCCCAAACTAAAACTATAAAATAAAGGTAAAATTCTATTCAAACAAAAAAAGTGTTGACAAATCCCAAGCAATTTAGTGAGTAACGGATTGAAAGTGAAAAGTAAAAGCAAAACACTTACTCTATGGGTGACCTGAAAGCAAAAAGGATTCCGTTCCTGTTTTCCTTTTGGTTGGCTGTTATTACTAACCATTTTAGGACCCAGGGGGATTTATTTCCACCAAGAATACAGTGGGGTACAAAGGGCACTGTAAATATGAATCACTGTGTATTGAACCATGAAACATGAATTCTTTTTAATAACGTTTATAATATAATTATAATAATTATAAGGGTTTTCTTTACTTTTTCTTGCCCCTGTTGCCCTAGACACGCTCATATAGGGGTTTGGGCCCAGATAATAGAAAACTAAAGAGCTGCATTGAGACAATGCTCCACTGTAAAAAGCACTACAGAGGCACAGATCTGAGCTGACTTGACGGTTTTAGTTTATTGTTGATACCACTACTGTGGTCCCCAAATAACGTTTAACTCCCCTTGATATCTAATACGAAACCATTCGCTGTGCATAAATGTACCTCTTTTAGTCATTGCTCAGCCCTCGTCCCCATACTGTAAGTTATCGATGGAGGGAAGGCCGTATGTATGAGCTCATTTGCATAACCCATAAACGTTTTGCTGTGTTCACTTTGTTTCCTGTATTTAGAAAGAAATCCACACCGGAATCCATGTGCCGTTCTTGAACTAAAATCCCTGCTTAGTTGAAAAAGGTCCGTTTCATTTCTCCCCACTGCCACGGTAAACACAGCAGCACGTTGGGTGAGTGAGAGCAGGGAGTCGAGACCCACAATGCCTTGGCAGAAAACGCTCATTAATGCCATGCTCATTTTCTTCATCCAATTAATTTTCACTCTGAATCTTCTTCTCTTGTTTTGCAAATCGGCGCTGTCAGTCAAGCTGAGATCGCGAGAGTAAACAAAGAGAATGAGTCTGACTCCACGGGTGCTGGACTGGAAGATAACGCGTCTACCACACCAGCACCTGCACCAAACACTATGCATGTTTCATACGCGAGTAAAAATGGATCTTTGTGGACTTCGTGCGTGTGTGTAAGTGTAGTGTGTGTAAGTGTGGCCTCGAGACTTACCCTGAGGTAGTTGAGCGTGAAGTTGGTCAGACCCATTCGGGTGATGTTTTTGGAGAGCTGTTCCAGAACCTGAGGGTCTTGAGACTGCGAGCAGAGAGAAGGACCATCATCACGACGTACAATCTGAGCAAATCGGACAGTATTGGATCTGCACTTTCAAGGATTTTTGCCCAAAGTATTCATAAAGTGCGATCAGATCGTCGTCATAATAAACACCAAACAAAATCTGCCTAAACAAATACCACACAGATTGATCCTTTATAGCCCCATCTGGACAAAAAGCATGTGCACATTTACGCCTTTTTGCGCTTTGCACTGTTCAACATATTCGTTCTTTAGATCCGAAACATTACTAGCAATTTCTACCAGGCATCTTGGGACATGGGTGGAACGATGGTCAGCAATATTTCCTCCCAGACCACCAGTGAAGGGGTTCAGGAACACTCTCTCTAAACACCCCTGTCTCTAGGTGCTTGACAGAAGGAAATTCATCACAACCCATCAAATGTCACAACCCCATCAAGTGTCCTGCCATTGACAGTCGGCCACCGTTGCTTTGGTCTGCAGTGGTGTCATGAACGAGAAACCGGGTCTGCTCTGGACTCGATCTGTATTGCCTTTGCTGTCGAGTGACACACTGGTCCAAGTGCTGGTGTGACGATCTGAGGAGCCATCACATTCAACGTCCCTAGTAGTGACACGAGGAACACTAACAGCAAAGTGACATTTGCAGGGCATCCTGCAGCTACGCCTTTTCTCTCATGGCACTAATTAATCATTTATGGGACCTGCGACTATGCCAGCTTTGGAAGCCTGTGTGGAAGTGTGGAAGATCTACAGGTCCAGGTGCCGCACTCGTGGGAAATAAGTGCCACAGGATCCCACACAGAAACAGTCTGCCTCCAGGGCTCCGCCAAATCTCATCTTGTATCCAGGCTAGAGGAGAACCAACAGGGTAACTAGAGCGTCCTTACAGTTTGACAGTGTTCCTCAATAAAGTTGTAATTTCACTCATAAGGTAATCTCTTCCTCTACCTCCAACGCTTATTGGACCTTATGTAAATAATTACTGTATCTTGCACTTCTGGTTAGATGCTAACTGCATTTCATTGGCTGTGTACTTGTACTCTGTATAATGACAAAGTTAAATCTACTCTAATCTAATGTCTGCAAGGTCGGCTTCTGATGTTAAACAATAAGCACTGGCTCACTTTTGCCATTCCAGTGCATGCTCAAACTGTGTTGAGGTGAGGGTCCTGTGCAAGCCATGCTGGTTCTCATTCAAAGTAGGCAATTTGTGGACTTTGTCTAAGGACAACAGGGCATAAAGTTAATGAAACAACTTGTTGGAAGAAGAAATCTATGTATCAAAGTGAGAGTCACTGGAGTATTCTGTATAACCCATTTTGTGAGTAATCCAAAATGTAAGCTTTATTTTATAAAGGTGAGTTGCTGAAAAAGCAGAGAACTCCAGAGAGCTCCAGTTGTCTAGTGTTCCAGTTTCAGAAACACAATTTGGATACTTTCTTTGGTTTGAGCCATTGTTTTGATTGTGCTATGGTTATATTAATGTTGGCATTAAAAGTACATTGGCTTCAGAAACATGCTTTAGAATGTATACCTGTTTGCATATCCTAGTTTCTGCACAATTCATAACCAGCTTTTGGAAAGATGTTCTCCAGATGTCCCTCATTAGGACATCACATGTAACTCTGTAAGACAGATTTGACATTTAACATTTTAAAAGAAAGCTACCCCGTTTCAGGTCAAAATTCTTTAGCAGCCACTCTGCAAACGTGATAATTTACTTACCGATGTTAATGCCATAATGGTGGGAATACAAAACTAGACAAAGTCTTGTATTAGCACTAGATGTTAGACAGACTATAACATGCTAGCACTCACTGATTGTGTATGTTAAGTTGACTGAATGTTGGTTGTTTTTAACTGCTAATGTTAACTGTAAAACTAATTTTGTTTAGTGTTTTTAGCTGTTAACATACGCTAAAGTATATCTTGTGGCACTTGACTTCATGACTTACAGGTTAAGATTAGAAGCTCTTTTTTACATTGCATGCTGAATGTCATTAGACAGAATGTTGGCCAAACCATACATTTTCACTGTATAATGATCCGTGTATAATGGTCCAAGAAAACTCATCACAGTTTCTGGTCATGGCTTACATGAGGCTTCTTTTTTGGCATAGTAAAGTTTGACTTGTAAATGTAACTCTATATTGTAGTGCTTGACAATAGTGTAGTGTTGATTCTATCAGCTTTGCTGAATGATGGTTCTTGATGTAGTGCCACCTGAGGAATCAGAGATCACAGGCGTTCAGCTTAGGTCAGGCCTTTGGCCTTTACACAATGAAATTTCTCCAGATTCCTTGAATTGTTTAATGATGCTCTGGCATGTAGAGAAAGTATTATGCTAATTGCGTCCAAACTTTCTTTGAGGAACTTTCTTTTTAAACACTTTTAAACACAATAATTTTCTTATGCATTTGTTGACAAACTGGAGATTCTCTGGCCATGTTTGGTCATGAAAACTCAGTCTTTTGTGCTTACTCTATTACACAATTATGTTGACATCACCTATTTGAAATCACAGCAGTATTTAGTTTTTTAATCTCATTACTAGCCCTGAATTGCCCCTTCTTGAACTTTCTTTGGACTATGTTGCAGGCCTGGAATGTAGCAATGGATGTTTTTTTAGCATATGAAATAAAGTTGACCAGACAGAGCATTTCATACTTTCCCAACATTAGCTCATAGATCCGGTGACTGGATCTCCCCTCTCTTGTACACTGCCAATTGTGTTTTTTTGTGATCCATGTCCTGTCTGAAAGGTGCCACTGTAGTAACACTGACATTAAAGGATCAGACATAGCAGTGCTGGTGGAGTTTTAAACATGATGTTCACTCACTAACCACTCTATTAGACACATCTAATTCATTCGTCCACCTTGTAGATGTTTGTTTTAGTCATCGTCTAATCCTTCATCAATGCCCACATGAACCTGCCTACACTGTGCACAGTTTTTGTATTTTCAGGCCAGCAGTAACACTGATTCTGTGTCTTATCCACTCATACCAGTACAAAACACTCTACTACCAAGTCAGTGATACTGTAGTACTGTACTGTAGTCCTGAAGTGTATGTCTGCAAGATGAACGGTGGCTATTGTGACTGCACTTCACATTCTCTGACTGTTTTATGTGGGTCAGAGAGGGAAAGGTTAGAAAATAAATGTTAATGTCTGGTCAAGCATAAATGCACCTAACTTGATATAGACCTGACTTTTTTAAGTGCCACTGCAACTTTTGTGTTTTTAGTAGGCCGTGTATTTGGTGTTGTAGCCACTCTAACTGATGCGAGCAGTCAACACATTTGTAACAATTCAAAGTCAAGACCAAAGTAAGTTATATAGCACTTCTTATAACGGAGCATTTTTCTCAAAGTGTCTTTACAAAATCGAGGCCCAGAGCCCTAGCTGAGCAAGCCTGGGATGGGAGTAAGTATGAGAATGGAAACACTCCCTACTTGGCCTTGGGGGAAATGGGGGGGGGGCTGACTTACAAAGGGACCCAGGGCTGTGTAGATGAACATACATAAGCATTAAACTGTTACCTTATTAATTAGGTTTTGCATTTGTTTGTAAGCCATTTAGCAGATGCCCTCATCCAAGCCATTGTTGGTTAAGAGCCTTGGCCAAGGACCTAACAGTGGCAGTTTAGCAGAGGTGTGATTTGAACCGTGGACCTTTTAGTCCAGTATCTTTATCACTAGGCTACCACAGCCCCATAATTTAGTAATAGTTTATACAAACCAAAAATAATATAAACATTATAAATTTGTTTCACATCATCTCCTATCCATTTGTTGAAGCATTTGTATAAGTAATTAAGGATAATTCTCTGTGATAAGTTTGGTGTTTCTACATACAGTATGAAACTAAATGCAATAAAACAAATGCTATAAATGGGTTTCTAATAAAACATTGTTAAGGTGAAGGTATGTGATTAATGCTTTGTGTTATTACACTTGTACATTTGGAACTGATAGATGCTAGTCCAATTTAAACTTCCTGGGGTGTTAATGATTTGCTTCCAGCATTCCTGTCTCTCCTTATACAGTCAGACAACCATTGGTTTCTTGGAAATGGCTCCTGAATCATCTGCTGCTACAACTGCTTCACATGGCTGATGATCCTGGGCCTAAACTGTTCAAAACAAAGGGATCAATGTTGAGCCGCTGCATTAAATAAGTTGTGTTATTTTCTTGGAGAAGAAAAATGAAAAGTGGAGTAAAAATCAAGCACTTGTATGATTCTACAGCCTTCAGAACTGTTTTTGTTTTGGGAATTATTCAAGGTTCTGCTGAGGTCACTGATCACGGTGAATAATTGCAGTAAATGCTCTCTCTGGATGCATCACACTTTTTGTTTGTTGTCCAGTTTACAAGCCTGATGTTCAACTTCAGTCTTCTCCAGCCAAGACAGTATTTTACCTGGTCTTTTTTAAAGTTTTTTTTTTAATCTAATGCACTGATGTTGGTGTAAATACTTTTTTTTTACTTTTCTTTTTTCTTGTTTTAGTCAAAATACTCAATATGATTGGCAGATAAACTATGCACCGTGTTATGTTGGCTGAATTAGTTCTGACTAATAACTGACTCTGCCAAAGTTTGTGAGTGAAAAATAATTAAAATAGGATCACACATACTAAATTGTAATCCTTACTACATTCTGACATGTAACTCTAACCTGTGCATGTTCTTGGGCAGTATCCAGCATAACCTGGAACTCAGCAGTTATTTTTTATAGTTGTTTATTATTTTGCCTCTTTATTATATCGCCTGGGGCGATGCATGACACAACTGACAAAGTTAATAGAGGTAATGTGTTTGGAAGGTCTTATACATTGTTTTTATGTTTTGCTCTCACAGGAAAGAGTGATAGATCAACTAAAGGAACAAAAAGGGAGAGAAGAACAAGAAAAACAGGGGAAAACAGAGACCTACAAGAAAGAGATCAGTGAGTTGAAGGACATGATTTTCTCGCTGCAGGGGCAGCTCTCGAAAGCCCAGGTAAGTATGAAGGTGAAGTACAATTACCCATTTCTTACCATGGTTAGTTATGGATCTTGTAATAATAAGACACATTCTAGGTTGGAACACAAAGTTTACAATTTACCATTAAGTTTATACACTTACGACTCAGTTAGCATGCATAAACAACATGTTGTTCATTTAGTTATTTCAGAGACTCGTTATTGGATTTTGACAAACGAAGAAGAAGTTTGTTTGGAGATACACTGTTAATCTCTTAAACAGTGATATTTAAACAGCTTATACCAGCTCACAGATCCAAACTGGAATGCTTGTACATGCACACAATCACATATTCATATGCAGCAGGATTTCTTCTAAGAATTATTTTGCAGCACTAAAGACAAATAAAAAAAGAATTCTGCAGTGTAATCTTTGTGATATGCCAGTTGGTGTTAACAGTAAATACAGTCTCAGGATCCCACCTATGACCCAGTCACCTGACCAAAATTACCACTTCTTTATTCTCAAACCATGAAAGAGGAAGCAAAGAGATAAATGAATAATTTATAGGGCCAAGTTTCTATTTTACCAGGGCAGACTCCTTATTGTTCCGGGGAACACGTCAGGGCAACCTTTCAGAGAGCTGAAATTTACGAGAAGGTTTTCTTTTATATGCACACATATCATTCCTGGAAAATTATATCTTATTTCTGTTTGACTCTGTGCCACAAATACAGTTATGAGGATCACCCCACTCACTGTTTTTTTGCCTGTACTAATCAGAAGCACATAAACAACATCCGTGTTTTAAAGCTTTAATTACAGTACCAACAAACTGCAGTCGTTGAGCAATATAAGGGTGTGTGCATATAATCACTTAGTTTACGTAAGTGGTTTTAAACTTTAGAGAAACACATCTGAGTTTATAAAATAGCACACAAGGCTATGGCAAAACAAATATAATTGTATGATTATATAATACTGATTTACTACATGTCATAGAGTTCAAAACATGGGAAGTTTTAGCTTCTCATTCTGTTTGTAACACACCTGGCATTGTAACATTCTCTTCCTCAAAACTAACTTGCCACAGCTTGTACCCACAACAATGTAGTCTGGTTTGAAAACCCTGACTTTATATGGGAGTGCAATAAATTTACCATTAAACTTCCAAGAACATTCACTAACTAACTAAGAGTTATAAAAATACAACTTCACCTAGTTATTTTCCAGTAATTAATTATACGATTACTGACTGTTGATAATTTGTTGAAATCCCATACTAACATATATGTTTTCTCACCGTAAAGCAGACAGCCTCACACCCCCCATGCTTTTTGCCACCTGAGCACACCCAAAACACACTTTAGAAGATTTGCAACAACTACCTGAAGACTGAGGAATCTCAAGATCACAACACATTCATAGAGGCAAAAATTTAAGTGTCAACTTAAGACACCTAAGAATTTTGTGAAATCATGCTGGAATAGTGGATTATCAAAGTTTGCACAAACCTTTGGAGTCCATGCCAGCAAATGTTAATGTAATTGTAATTATTTAATTAATTTGAATAATAATACAAACTTAACTATTTTAATTAATATATAAACCTCCTAAGGAGAATGGGTCCCTCCCAAGCTTGCTTAGTTTGGGAATGTTTCTTTTAAGATAATATAGTCTTATAAAGCTGCTTTGAGGCGATTCTCCACTGTAAAAAGTGCTATATAAATAAATTGATTTATAAAAATGTATAAAATAAATTTGATGAGTGCATTATGCCATTAGAGCAAAATGGGTACATACCAAATACTTATATATTATGCAATACATCAAAAGTGTGTGTTGATTATATGATTAGTAATGGAAAAAATAGTAATACAGTTGACTAAACTCCAAATAACCCTTTTCTAGTGCTGACAGACTTTATATATTCGTTCCAGATGAAGTTATGAACAGTAGTAGATTAAGAACCCTTCTAATTATTGAGTTCTGCTGTTTCAGCAGCACTCACTTGTAACACATTGATACTATAAAGTATACACTTCTGGATATTCCATTAGCAAACAATGCCAGTAAAATGGGTTGTACTAAATACACTGCTCTCAGTATGATGCGTTTATAGGCTTCCGCTTACAACAAGCCAGTTCATAAACTTTTGCCCTTCTTTTTGCCCTTGGTTTTTGAGATTTAATTGAGAAATTGACTGGCTTGCACAGAAACTTGACCTCAAACTTGAATGCCACAAGTAAGCCACAAGTAAGCCCAGGCTTATTGTCTACTATCAGACACTGACCTTCACAGTCATATTCCAAAATGTGGTGGAAATGGAACAAAAGCTGTTGTAGCAGCAAAGGTGGGGTGGCAAATTTCATATTAATACCCATGTTTTCAATCAAAAATGTAACTTTCAAATATGTACAGTTCTGTTAACATTATATTAACTACAAATGCGTTGGAACATGTTCATCTCGAGGACTAATTCTTGCACAATCAGCTACTTCAATCGACATAAATGGACAGAACTGATTCCCATTCCAGTAGCATCAATGCATTTGCTCGTAGAACCCATTCATAACTTGAATGGGACAGTTTTTTTTCATTGCCTCGAAACACGATGGTCATTGGATAAATGCCACAATTTTGTCCTGCCCCTGAAAGTTCAGCATCTCTGGAGGTAAATAAAGGAGCTACATCTGTGGGTGTAGAAAGGATTTTCCTCTTTTTTAGAAGGTGGAGGAATTACACCCCCAACACAATGGGCCATGGCCTTCAAAGCAGCCTAGCTCTGCTGGCTATTGAGAGAGCACTGCTCTGTCCCTGGAAAAGTCATCTACTTTGTCTACCATTTTCTGTTATGGAGGGCAGAATCTACGTATAAATAAATGGACATATTTTATGATTTAAGCTGACAATAAACTTCCCATCTTTTAAAGACCAATAGCAGCCACAATTTTCAATGTAACTTTGTGGGTGACCATAAACGTTTGCCTATGTACTGTATATTGTTCAATAGATACAAATAAATTTTGTCTTTTTAAGAGTAATTCAGCATACATTCCACCAAGCCAAAATAAGTGGTGTCATTGGTACATCTGTTTAGGTTATCGTTTATTTTGAAATAAATACCTTTAATAATCCAAAGTGACTGGTCGTCTGTATAATTAAATAGTGGGAAATTCCCTACCATTTGTCCCTGGCTGTGCGTCATATCTATTACCTCACAAAAGTCACATGGGATTTATCGAAGTCTGTCTGTGTTCACGGTTTGATGATTGGTGAATTTCCTTTAGAATGACTTCATAGAATAGCACGCATGGCTGGTACATTGTTCAAATACAGAGCACACCATGTTCTTTTGTCCTTTCTGTCGATACATTCTTTATGATCGAGAGCCTTCCTTTTTTCTTACTTTACTTCCCTGATCCATCTTCATCCCTCTTACTCCCACTCAAGATGGTGCTTCATACATCCAAATCAGCCTCATTTATTACTTCTGTCTCTTAGTCGTTCCCAACTTTTCTTATCCTCAGTTCATGATGGAGGAGTCTCTAAAGCCTATTAGTTTCATTCTTGTTTTCAAATGTATCATCCCTTTGTCTCCATGCACCATAATGGAGGGCCCTCCTAAATGTCCTATTATCACAATTTTTCTTTTTTAATCAGCCATTTGCTTGGCATTCCTTCTGCTTGCTAGAGAAGCCTGCCAAATGTTCTTTTTGCTATAGCAGGACTTGGAGTGATCTTTTGTCTGCTCAGGCCTGCAAGATACATTTTGAAGAACAATGTGGAACTGGTGTAGCAGAAGTGTATAATGTGGACTGGAAAGCAACCTAAACCTTTTGGAAAGACTACGGCATTTAAGATTTCTTTAAACACTGAATATTGTAATTCTTGCAATGTTGCTGCAGTTTTTTATGTGCCATATAATGTTAATGATGTTAAATATATACTGCTCACAAAAATGAGGGTATATTTCATTAGGTTTTGTGAGTTGTGTACTTATTGACAAAAAAGTGAGATAGTTGTTGGGATCGACTGAAACCTGAGCATAACGATAAGGAAGGAGCAAATGAGATTCTAGACCTTGTTAGGCTGCCTTTACCAAATGGTATCCTGTGGCACATTTGTTAACAGATGTTGCAGCTGGGCCTGTAGATCTTGCACTGTAGGTTACCGAAGCTGGTGTATGAATGTGATGAATCTGGTAAATAAGTGTTCCAATCTGCTGGAATACATTTTTGAGGAAATCATTATCCTGCTAAAAAAATGGCAGTTGGCTTTGTCATGATAGGCAACACACATGTGGCCATAGGAGGTCCTGCACGTATTGCTGAGTTGTTCTTCATATCATTACTAGGGGGACTAGTCTCCCCAGATCATGACACCAATGCCTCAATATTCAATTCTGACCATTGTCGGATCCCAATCAGAGCCTGAATTAATTTTTAGTCAATGAGTGTATTTTAAACATACCTTAAATGTGGTTGACCAAAGCTAAATAAAAATGTTATTCCATAAACCTGACTTAAGAAACAGCCGCATTGCGTTGATGAAAGTAATCAGACAAAAATACATAGCCTGATGTGCCAAATGTTTATAAGCGCATTCAGAAAATGGAATGATGTATTATACAATCACCTTGCTACAGGTCAATGTCAGAATTTCAGCACTACATTCAAAAGAGGTTCTTCTGAAACCAGAGGCCATGAATTAAAATACACCCTACCTACACAACATAGCAACACTGTACATAATTGCCAAAACTGTATTATCCAGTTTAATGTTCTTAGGAGACAGAATGTCTGCCTATAATGTCCTCATCACAGTAGTAGATTCAACGTTACAACCAGACACACTCACCATGCTCACTTGACAAATTGGAGAATCCCAATCTGACTATCCCATCACTTTCGAAGCCTGTTAGGAAGGAAGAATAATGTAGGGTATACTTGATAAAGATGGAGAGCCACAGCCACGTTATCAGATGCCTGTGATGTGGAGCCACGATATGCCCACTTTGCAAATACACAAAATGGGGCTGTTTTGGAATTGTAAACCAAGCCTTCCTGATGGTTATCACAAAGAAATGAACCCATGCGGCAAACGCTGGCTGTCAAACGGCATGTGGGCAGGGAATAACAAAAAGCTACAACGGTTGTCAGGCTACAGGCATATGTGGGTAGAGCTCAGTTACTTGTGAGGGTAGTGCTGCAATTTTCTTGTCTAAAGGTGGAATCAAAAATCAGGTGCTGCATGTGGCACATAATATACTGTCTACAAATTATGAACAGCACACTCGATTTTTTTTTACTTTAAACTACTTACAAATCATGTTCATTGAGACAAAGATTTGGATTGTGTTCCTAAGGCCCTCTTTGACGTCCATCTAAAAACTTGTTTGGTTTGTTTTGGGAACAGAAAAGTCGTTTGGATATTTTTATATCATATAAAGATAGATGGTTTTATTAAGATTTATCTTTCAGTAACTATAGTAAGGAATGTTATTGTTTTCTACACTTTGCTCACCAATGACTTTTTGTTTGATTATTGACACTTTGACACATATAAAATATACAAAAATAGAAATATAACATGCTGCTATATATGCTGCTTTTGTTCCAAATTTAGAATACAATTACCTGTTGACATCACCTGTCTAAAATCACGCAATTACTTAGGTTCTTCTTTCTAAAACTAGCCCCAAATTGTTATTATTTGGGGTTAGGAGCCAAGGATGCAGGAATGAAGGATATAACTAAAGAGGCAGAGCAAAAGGCTCTCCAAATGACAAAACACAAAAAGGGAAAATTGATTTAATTGGATGTTTATTGTATGTTTATTTTTAACAAATCAAAAGAAGTTGATCAGACAAAGCATGAAAAATATTGGGTCCATACTGTATGCAATTAATAAAAATAAAATAAAGTAAAAAAAGTAATTGTAAGACACACTGCATTTCCTTTTGTCCATCCATTATCTTCCGCTTAATACACACGGGGTTGTGGGCCAGCCACTGTCCACTCGACAACTCTGGGCGCAAGGGCAGAAACAACCCTAGACGGGGCACCAATCCATCGTAGGGCATACACACAGTCACACACACAATCACACACTTAGGGCCACTTTAGAGACACCAGTTAAGCTAACCTGCATATCTTTGGACTGTGGGAAGAAACTGAAAGTACCAGGGTGAACCCACACAGACACGGGTAGGACATACTGACTCCACACAGAAAGGATCCAGGTCACGTCACCCTGGCATTGAACCTGGGACCTTCTTGAGACTATCCACCGAGTCACCATGCTGCCCTGCCTCTGATTTGGGGAAGTACATTTTCTAATGATGTCCCACGTCCTTAATTATACGCTGATATTAGCTAGGACTTTTGTGTAAATATACCAAAAATGTAATCCATAGTCAGCAGCCGGCAGCTGTCAATATTTGGTACAGCTGCCAGGTAAGCACTGGGTTGACTCACGTGAACATAAGTTGTTATAGAATTTTATACTATTTAGTGACACAAGGTATGCTTTGAAATGACGTCCCATGTCCTTGCCAACATACCCATGATATATGCGTAAAAATGTAACCATAATGTAAACATAACAGTAAAAATTAATTACTGGAAAAAGCTGTCATAATAGGCAGGTGATTTAAAAAAATATGAGGACAACATACTGTGATTTTAACATATATACATATGGTGTATTATACATATGGGGTAATATCTGGAGATATTTTTCATTGTCAAAGTATATCTGAAAGCTGGGCTTGGTAAGTAGCAGACTCTATGTTCATAATGTAGGCTGTGCCATTGTAACTTACCTTTGTATTAACATAGTAGCCTACCCGAGCGTTGCCATTTACATGTAAGTGCTTTAGCAGACCCCCTAAACCAGAGCTGCTTACAACTGATAAAATTCATGATAAACCACTAGAAAAAAATGATAGATTATATTGACATGTAATGAATTAATGGCTTCAGAAGAATAGAATGCATGTACTGAAGAGGTTACATGTACATGTAATATATTGGATTAGATTAGTGCAGTCTTGAGCTGTCCCCAGTAGTGAATGTGTGGAAAAGAATTTGAATTAAACACTCAAAGAGTTATGACTCTGTACTTTACATCTTAATGCCTGTTTCCAAGAAGAATGGGAGACCATATAGCTTAGTGTATCCTCAGTGCCAGAACACCTTTTGTAGTAAATGTAGTAGTAAATGATCTGCCATCCCAACTTTATTTGGAATGTATTGTAGGCCTGAAATTCAGGGATGGGTGTTTATTTAAAAAAATATATATTAAATGCAGCAATCGTTATAAACCATAAAATATATTTGTTTCCTTTTTTGTTTATTTGGTCATTTGTTTTAAAGTCCATACAGTCACAGCTTTTTACAGATTTGTGAATCTAGTTAAGCAGATGTTGTCAGTACATTGTGATTATTCAGTTTTGGCCTTTGTTCACTGGGTACGTAATCTCTCTATGCATGTTATAATATGTAGTAAGCATTATTGTGGTTATGTCCCTCTTTACTTGAGTTGTAAAAAGCTCAGTCAAGCTCAGAAAATCCTCAGCTGTGTTTAGTAAACTGTTGTCAGGCTGTAATGTTGCAAAGTATATGTAATAAAAACCACAGAACATATACACAATAAGACTCTTTGATGACCCCCTGCAGGCGGATCTTAGAGTTAACACTCCATCTGAAAATTTTGTTAAGAGTGGGTTCCTGTCTAGTGTTTGGTTTATAAAGCTTTATGTGAAATGGTTAGTGTAAACTTAGACTGGACTGGTTTGTTTTTGGTCAGCATGTGGTTTATTTGTTACAAAAGCCCTGCTTGTGTGGATGTATTTCAAATGCTGAATTTATCCAAGCAATCAAGATTGCATAAAGTTATATACAAACTACATATAAACAAGATTTAAATTGTCACACATACACTGGTGGTCTGAGATAGTAGAATTAATTTTATTGTAAACTAGGAAACTATTGTACTTGACTTATGTACACTACATTTCAGAACCACTGGCACCTTTAAGGATTGTCTGAAACAGCTTTGTGACATGATATGTTGTGTTACTGGGCACACTGCCCAGTATGGGCACACTGATGGACATAAAGCAGCCATGGTTTCATGCTGATTATTTCAAATTCTGGTCCTTACCTTTAAGTTTGATGTGTTCAGATATGATTTTTTGGATACTTTGGCCTTACCAAGCAGTTATCTGTATGACCATTCTCCTCTGACGTTTGCCCAGAGAACTGCTGCTCAATGAATGAGCTACCTCGCTCACTTGATATTTTATCATTTATCGCCTGTCTGATGTTTCATTTAAACTTCAGCGGGTCATCTTGACAGTGTATGCATGCCTAAATGTATTGGGTTACTGGCATGTGATTGCCTGATTAGATATTTGCATTAGGACGCAGTTGAGCAGGTGTACCTAATGAACTGTCTAATGTTCTAATTCCATATCTAAAAAAACTGTTGATAAGTCAAATAATTAATCCAATACAAAATACTGTAACCTGTGACATTCCACAAGGATCAGTTCTTGGCTCTGTTCTTTTTAGCCTTTACATCCGATTGGTCGTGCCATTAATCGACATGGAATTGCGTTCCATTGTTATGCTGATGACCTACAACTGTACATTAAAATGGATCACTGCGCCTCTTTGACTGTACTTACAACCTGTCTGGAGGAGATACAGGCATGGTTACAAGACAACATTCTACAATTAAACAGTTTTAAAATTGAGGCAATCCTGGTTGGCACACCTCGTCAGATACAGTCATCCTCCATCAGTAGTATTACTTTTTTGGGTCATAATATTAACATTTCTTCATCATTTACCAACCTGGGTATCAAATTTTATTCTCATTTATCCTTCATATTTATCCAGCCATATTAAGCATCTCAGGAAAACATTTTTTTATCACTTGCGAAATATTGCCAAACTTTGTCCTTCCTTTACATTATGTGATGCCGAAAAAATGGTTCATGCTTTTGTCTCTACCAGATTGGATTATTGCAATGCACTCTTCATTGGGATCTCTAGCAAAAATCTTCAGAAATTGCAATCTGTTCAAAACAGATGATCCTGATGAGAGCATCCTTTGTTCTCTCCACTGGCTACCTGTTTCTGCAAGGATTCAATACAAAATTGCTGTTCTCACACATCAATGTATCTATGGTCATGCCCCTGAGTATCTTAAAAACTGATTTCAGTACAGATTTCATCCAGATCTCTTCGATCTGCAAACTCTATCCAACTCATTCTTTTGAGAAACAAACTTAAATCTGTGGAGGATCGTGCATTCAGCTTCGCTGCCTCTCGTCTTGGAATACCGGAATTTTGAGAAGGATCTTAAAACCTTTCTTTTTTTGCAAAACATTTTAGTGACTTTTTAGACTTTTTAGTTTCTATGTTACCTGTGGCACTTTGAGATTTACCTTAATGTAAAGCACATTACAAATAAAATGTATTATTGTTATTATTATTATTATAAAATCAAATTATAAATCAAAGCATTTTTAAATTAACGATCATTTATTGTTTGTCACCATTGCTGACCAGGGGCTCCCCACAAGCCTTGTTGTACCTGCCCCAATCCAGAAATCTGGCCATAACGGTTTGACTCTTTTTAAAGTTTCACATGTATTTTGATTTGGCTATTTGAGACCAGGGCAGCAGAAGGTCCTGGGTTTGATCCCCAGGAAGAGTGGGTCCTTTCTGTGAGAAGTCATTTACATTTACATTACATTAACAGCATTTAGCAGACGCCCTTATCCAGAGCGACTTACAATTGATACAGTCTTACAATCCAAGCAATTGTGGAGGTGGGATTTGAACCCTGGACCTGCTTGTTCATAGTCCAGTACCTTAACCTTGCATGGGTTTACTCCGGTTTCCTCCCACAGTCCTAAGACTGTTTTTGATTGCCTCTAAACTGGCCTCATCTGAGTATGTAGGTGAGTAGCTTTGAAGTAAAGTTTTCTATCAATATAGCCTTGTGTCTGTCATTAAAATGGCCATTGGTGTTGATACTGACATTAAATAAACCAAATAAACAAATACAAATTTGACACCGTTCTCAAATCAGTCTACCATCAAATTTAATCCTGACCGTGACATGCACAGTCATAATAAAATATTGTTATTTGTCATTCTATCTGTATGTTATCATGTTTGTTTGTTTGTTTTATATATATATA
>JAUZST010060694.1:0-23245 GCA_034779995.1 Parotocinclus haroldoi
TATATATATATATATATATAATAAATTTAATTATTAATTTATTTATTTATTTATTATAATATGGGAAGTATTCATTTCTGTGTAAAAACACATGTAATGTCTCGGTGCTATTTAACTTGAACCTGTTTATCTGTTAACTAAATAATAATACTACTATTATTATTTGTATCAAGTTTTTCTGTTAGGCCTGCAGCTTGCATTTGGTTACGCATTCATTACAAATATTAGTGTCTGTTATACAACGCCATTGTGCTCAAGTGACGGAACTCCCTATTTTGTTGTCAGCATCGCATGTCAGCTGCTGTGTGTTTGATGGTCAGTTGATGCTGTAATGATGTAATGATCCACATATTTCTGTGATGTCTTCTTTCCGGTGTGCGTAGACTTTCTCCGTCTCTCCCTCTCTCCCTCCCTCTCTCTATCTGAGCGCGCGCACACACTCATACACACATGCACCATGGGCCGCTCCCCCGCGCTGCCCCCTCCCTTCTTCCCTCCCTCTACTGCGCTGTCTCATTCACTTGTTCCACGCTGGTAGGGGGGGCGGGGTACGATATAAGTACCGGGATACGAGACCACGAGGCACACCGAGCCTGAACCCACTTGCAGTGCAAAAAGACCACAAGCAAGAAGACTCCGAAGCCGGGAGTAAAAGTACCAACGCAGATCGAAGGAGCTGTTCGCCGCAGACAGAACGAAGTGGAGAGAAAAGCGCGCGCTCGCCTTTGGTTTCAGGAGCCGCGCAACCGTAACCGTGTAGCCATCGGAAACGCTGCGAAAGAAGTTTAGACAAAACAAAGAGTTGGTAGTTAAACTCTCTGGAGTTTGGTTCGAGTCGCTTTATTTGCTGTTTTTTGCTTGTGGAAGTGGACTGCATTGAAACTTGGAATCGGTCTGATGAAAAAAAAAATCAATTAAAAAAAAAATCACAAATCGTAACGGGAAGCTCGAGCGCTTCTCCACCGCTTTTTTTCTTTTCCTGCCCGCGAGTTTGGCTTCAACTTCACCGAAAAGGAGAGTTTGAAGAGAGCGGGAGCGGACAAGATTTTGACGCGGTGCAACCTGTGGATGGAGAGAAGCAGTCGTTACGCACAACTTTAAAGGTAACTGTTCGCATTGTTTGGGTTTGTGTGCCGCTTTCATGGTTGATATCCTTTTTCTCTTTCGTGCAATGTGCTGAATGTGCTTTGCTAGTGAACTCTTGTTGAGTTGTGAGAACCTTTTCCTCGTGCGTTTTTTCGTTGCGTTGCTTGTGTGTTAACACTGAATGTCTTTACGCACTCAAACTGCGTCAGCAATGCTCCATGTTCCACCCTAGCTGCAAAGGGATGTTGTACGTAAACGAAACTGCATCTTTATGCAATATGCATTGCGTCGCAGGTTGAGCAGGAGCGTCTAGGCTGTGCGTTAAGCGATTAGGGTGGCGGTTTGGACGTGTGGTGTGCCGCGCTGTCCCGGGTTGCCGTGCGCTCTCCATGGTGCTAAATCTTTCAAACTCGCTTTTGCTAGCACGGTATTGCACCATGGTGCAATTTTCTTAATGCCACCCGAGTTTTAAAAAAGTGCAGAAAATGTACGTTCGTGTGCATGAAACGAACGCTGTACTTTACTTTTGCGTGTATGAAGCCTGTTTGTATTACACATACTTTGTTAAAAACACAACGCACTTATCTGAAGTAAAATCCACGAGTCTCTATGAAAGGAAAACAGTCTGAACTTGGGACTTGTTTGCCTAAGACTTGTGTTTTTTATCCTTCGAAATGCTAAAAATCCCGTATTTGGTTTCCCTTTCCTTGCAGGATCACATCTCAATTCTTTGGCTGCCACTGATCGCCACTGATTCACAGCCACTCTTACTTTACTTTGTCGCGCAGCACTTAACTTGTCTACCAAATTTCAAGTATTTGTCTACACATATTCAGAAATAAAACACTGCAACATTGTTGGATTTAAGCAAAAGTGCCCGAAAGAGATCATGTGCTACCAGGACACCTGATTAGGATGAATATATGAGACTATTCTTTACCTTAAGCCATAATTAGTTGTGCTTACTGAAGCCAGTCTGAGCAACTTTTTTGCAAGAGCAATTGTGTGTAAAAGAGTGTGTCAGGGAAAGAGCAAAACAATTTACAAATAATCATATACAATATAGTCAACTCGTGGGTAATTCTCGTATAGGCTGCTCGCAAACACACGCAATCAGTTTTTTTTAAAGAGCAGTTTTCCTTATGATGATCAGCCAAAAGTCCCCATAAGGTGAAAAGAGAAGATCTGTAAATCCTTGTGGAGACTTTTGACCCTGCAGTGTTTTGTGAGTGTCCCTGTTGTGAACGATGTGCAAAGTGTTTCTGCATGCACTGACAGAGCATATTCACACCTGTCACTCAACACACACACACACACACACACACACACACACACACACACACACACACACTAGTTAAGCTTACAAACAGGTGGCTGGACATCAGTAAAAATCAGGCTGTACTCCAAGACACCCAATAAGACGAGTCACTTAGACAGACTGTTCCAGCACTTTACTCTGTGTGTGTGTATGTGTGCACACAGTGCTTGCATGAGTGTGCACAGTCACATGGCACAATAATCTGAATCCCTACTGTGCATGCTGTCTTTCCCACACAACTGCTCGAAGAAAACAGCACACCAACGGCAAAAGGAAAACATGCATATTGCAAAATATAAATAGAGTTTTTTAATGCATGTCCGTATACAAGACCAAAACATACAGTAAAGTATGACTCATCTCTGGGTCTGCAGTGTAAACCATTTGTTTTGCATATAATTGTGCATAGTATAATAATTAGACCCTCTAGCACTTGCATTAGATATGAAAGATGATTAATATGCTTATTAAAACTCAGCCCCAGGTTGTGCTTCAGATACTTGTAAATTACTTACACCACACAATTACAACCATGTATGCAACATTAAGCATAGCTGTCAGGCTGAAAGTGGACTGATAGTTATTGCAGTATAACGTGGTCTAGAAGAGCTTTGTAGTTTCTATGGCAACGGCTGAATCGCTTTTTTCTTCTCCGCATGAGTCAGAAAAGCCAACGGCACACGGAGACACACACACACTGAGTAATACACGTGTTGGCCAGCCTCGCGGTCTCCCATGCCTATCACAATAGTGCAGCTGCACTTAGGCTGACTAAAGCAAAATACCGTAACACAACCCAGTCCAAGCCACACAGGGCTTCAGAGCTTTAGGACATGAAGCTCGCATGGTTACATGGTTCAGAGGTATTGGAGATAATTAGATCTAAACTTCACACGTGGCACTCAGCCAGGAGCAGATCTACCATTATGTCCCAGCATCCGCCATATAGTTTTGTCTGCTCGCCCTGTCCTTCTCGCTCTACTTTCTGTACCACATAAGAAATCAGCTGTTTCCTAATTACCAGCAAAATGGATAATTGCAGTCAGCCTTTCAGTAGAGGGGAAAGGAGGAAGGGTGCTTATAGAGCTCTGAATTTTGCTTCTAATGGCTTCCGGTGTACGATATCTGGCTCAAAGTGGGAGAAAAAAAGCCATTAGAACTGATGGAGCGATTTGAAGGCACATAAAGAGGGACAGGTTGAGCCCTATTTCCCTCTGCACCATATACAAAAATGAGAACGGTCCAAAAAATGGCAGGAAAGGACAAATGATGTAGTTTAAGCACATGGCATTCAGATTATGAATCAGCAAATAAATGATGATTCATCTGAACCTGAGCTTTCTCCAAGAGAAAAGATCCCAGCTGCTCTCTGATCCTTTCTCCAGTCATCCCTATGTCCTCACTCAGCTGGTCCTGAATGTGTCCCTTCATCCAGCAAGAGTGCAGGAGAGGTTCCAACTTCGAACAGAAGCCTTGTACCAAACGCTCCTTTCACTTGCTGTTGGAGCCAGGGCTATTTCAGAAGATGGCTGTTTCTACAGACAACACCTTTCACTTCCCTTCTTTAATTTTTGTCTCCATGGCAACCAGAGTACTTTAGTAAAGTTCCGGAACAGTGCCATTCTTTCCTTATTAGTAAAAAGGCTTTACGGTGTTCTGATGTAGCCATGGAAACAACTCTTGCATTATGAATCATATCGGTGCTTTATGCGTTTTGGCATCCGTCCATCTTCAGACAGAATTCCACTGGTCTCACTACGTCTGCACAGTTACACGCATAAATTGTCGCTCTTGCAAACTGCAACTTTTTGCTGACAACTTTCTTACCCCTTCCCTCAAAGGAGGGTGATAGTTCCTGCTGACTTTCTGAGAACTATGAGCACCAAAAACAGCGTATCCAGACAACGGCGGCCTGACGTGGGCATATGCGGAATCTTCACGGACGTCACTTTGACGCAATTGGCCGAACCATGTGTCGGAGAGTGGGCGGAAGCGTGATAGCGAAAGAAAATAAGGGAATGGGAATGTGAGAAGAGCATGCTGTGAAGAAACTGTAATTATAGTCTGAGTGTAATTGCTATCTGTCTGTGCAGATAGTGGGCGCATTTGCGAGCAAATATTAATGCTTATCAGTAGCCCGAGGCTCCTCAGCAGATTGCTTGATTATTTTCATGGTAGACGTGGTGGATCGGGTTGCGTTTTACGAGAAAATGTCTCGTATAATACAGAATTCACCATCTTGACCTCTTCTAATGTTGCTATTGTTGTCTGTGTTTATGTCCTGTCACACAGATCTGCTTCAGACAGATATGGCCCCCTTATTTTAGTGAAGTTTTCGACCCTCCATCCAACTCAACTGCACAGAAAGAAACATCCATCCACAAAAGATACCCATAAGGCGATCAGACAACCCAATCAATCAACCAGTCAAGACAGAAAGGTCTACATCACCCCTGTTTATCAATCCATCCATCCTCTACAAGTGAGAAGATGGAGTGGAGATCTATCCAATTTGCTCGCCTCTCTCTGGCCTTGTGTACATGCCTGTTCCTTGGCTTGAGTCTTGCTACCCCTTCTGGACCCGCCTCGGCCACCTGCGCGACGCTGGAGCAAAGCCGCTTCTTCGGAGTGTTTTCCTCTAAAACGGCTCTCCCATCATCCCCATGCTCTTGGACCCTGCAGAACCCGGACCCTCGCCGCTACACTGTCTACATGAAGATCACCAAACCGACTGAGTCCTGCACGCCTCGCCAGATCAAGACCTTCCAGTTCGACTCATTCCTGGAAACATCTCGCACCTACCTGGGCATGGAAAGCTTCGACGAGGTTGTGCGCCTGTGCGATGCTTCCTCTGCAGTGGCCTACCTCGAATCCAGTAAGCAATTCCTGCAGCTCAGGAAGGTGGTACCTCACATTGGCACAGAGGTCCTGGAGGAAGAGGAAGGGAATGATGATGAAGGTAGCCAGTTCAGCTCCGAGTTCCTGGTTGTAGGCAAAAGAAACCCCAGCGTGCCTGCCTGCGAGATGCTGTGCAAGTGGCTCGAGGACTGCCTGACCACCAGCTCCCATGGAAACCCCTGCGGCATCATGGCCACACCATGCCAGTGCTGGGAGCCACCCAAGAGAAGACCAGGCGGTTGCTACAGGGGCGGGGTCTACGTCGATAAGTGCACACCGACTGTTAGAGACAACAACAGGGATGCTGAGATCATGAGTAAGTGTGTGTGTGTGTGTGTGTGTGTGTGTGTGTGTGTGTGTGTGTGTGTGTGTGTGTGTGTGTGTGTGTGTGTGTGTGTTTAAATTAAAGGAAATTGTGTAACAAGACCTAGGAAAGTGGTCAGATAAGCTACCAATATTTCCACCTGCTGGAGGATGTTAGAAACTGCACCCAGCCACACTTCAAACCAAGTTCTGATTCAACAGATCAGTCTAAAATATAATGTTCCCAGGCTCTACAAATCACCTGCCAAGTCAGGACAGGAACTGCAAAGCGACGGATATGCCAGACATAAACAAGTTATTGTAAAGCTTGTAAAGCTTGCAAAGTAAAGGCAGTGTTTTCCCGCTTCTTGTCACCGCCACAGGCTTTCAAAGCCTGGTATTGAAATGACAGGGAAACGCTGTCGCTCATTTAGCCTTGCCATGGAGTGGAGCAGGTGTGCATGCCATTGAGGGAGCTTGAGTCATTATTGAGGCGATGTTTACACAATGCCTCTGTTGCCGGAGAGGGGAAAGGCAATCGATGTGCCACACACAAGGTTTCCCTGGTAACCCACCAGTCTCCGGCGGTACTGCACATACACAGCACTGCAGGTGCTAATACCCTTTCAGGTTGTTTGCTTTCGAAGCGTGCTGGCATTTAACATTCAAAGCCCTCTGTTTTGCCAATCTATTTCTTTAGAATTGTGAAGGTTTAGCCTGTAATGTCAGTGGTGAGCTTGAGCTCGAGATGCTTGATGTTCATGAACATTTAGGAGACATATGAAAAAGCTCTGCATGTGCTGCACAAAAAACAAGGGCTGCGTGACTGGGTGTAGTTCATAGTGTTCTCCACCAGGTGGGAGCACAGTAAAACGTTTGATCACATGTCATTAATCCCAGTTGTGTAATCGCTGCATTGGTTTCCTACAGAAGGTTGGTCCAGTTGGGGTCGCTGGTCTGAGTGCAGTAATGAGTGTGGAGGCGGAGTCCAGGTGCGCAGCAGGGCATGCCAACCTGAGGATGGCATTTGCGAGGGTGTGGTTGAAGAGGCCCGCTCCTGTAACCCCCAGGCCTGCATTGGTGAGCGCTGTTAAACACACCTTATAAAAGAGAAACTGTGTGATGTCTGATAGGGTCTAGTTGATGAGAGATTTCTAATAGATACATTTTCCCGAGCAGGTAAAGCGCGCCAGCGTAGCGGGGCCCTTCGCTCCATGAGGCGGGATGGCGAAGAGATAGCAATCCCTCAACCAGGTAAATCTTACCCTCTGTCACCTGGTGTAAATTCTAATGAATTAGAAATCAGCTTTAAGTAGTGATATGAAGCTGAACTATTATCAACTTTGTTACAGATGCAGTTCAGGATCAGTGGTCCTCATGGAGCTCCTGCTCCGTTAGCTGTGGTGAGGGCTGGCAAAGCCGAACACGCAACTGCATGACATCTGCACATAGCACAATGTGTACTGGCCCTTTGAGAGAAAACAGACCCTGCAACAACAGCATAGCCTGCCCAGGTACACACATACACCCGGGTAGTTTACAAATGGATGTCCACACATGGTCCATGCACAGTGCTAACATGATTTAAATGGCCTCCTTCCTCTAGTGAATGGTGCCTGGGACGAGTGGGCACCATGGAGTTTGTGCTCATCTACATGTGGCCGTGGGTACCGTGACCGTGTGCGTGTCTGCAAGCCACCCAATAACGGAGGAGAGCCATGCACCGGGCCAAGAAAACAGACCAAATTCTGCAACATTGCTGTCTGCCCTGGTTAGTATGCACTGAGAATTATACGGATACAGATGGAAATTAGATTATTGGCTTATTATTATTATTATTATTATTAACTCTGGTAAAACTAAACTAACAAACGTAGTCATGAAAAGGGCTTAAAAATTTTGAATCCTATTTTGTTTAAATTCTAAAAAATAGGTTTATAGCTGATGTGTTTATCAGCACTGAACTGTAACTTTCGGTTAAAACACCAGATGGCGCTGTAGCACACGATGTCATTATAGGCTCGCAAAATAAAATGGCATGTCATGAATAACTGGTTTTAGAAGAGAGCTGTTGTTGAAAAAGATTTGCTTTTAGTCTCCAGTTCCCTCTGAAATTCTGCGTAACTACTCCTTATATATGGTCTTCTGTTAGTGAGCATAATTACCATTTATAAGCGCAACAGTCTGATCTCTGTATTGAAGCCATATCCTGAAGGTACTAGGTAGAGTAGTGCACATAATAAAGAGCACTTTTCTTCTGTCTGCAGTCGATGGCTCTTGGAATGAATGGTCAGCTTGGAGCCCTTGCTCTGCCTCTTGCTCCAATGGGACCATGCAACGCACACGGGAGTGCAACGGTCCATCTTATGGAGGCTCAGAATGCAGGGGAGACTGGCGTGAGACTAGCAACTGTTTCCTCAGAGACTGCCCAGGTATGACTGAGCATGGCTTCTCTTTCTTACAGCGTTCACTGCTAAATCATATTTTAGTCTGTTGCTTGCAGCTTTTAAGACTTCTTTGATCTTGCCTCCTAGTGGACGGGAGATGGTTCTCCTGGAGCTCTTGGGGCAGCTGCAGTAAGACATGTGGAGGAGGCAGCCAGCAGAGACAGAGAGTATGTGAAGGACCGTTTTTTGGTGGAGAGCCCTGCATCGGTGACAAAGCCGAAAATAGACGCTGCAATGAGAAGAGATGCCCTGGTAAGAATGTGCCTCCTTTCCCAAGCTTGCCGTTGGTTTTCTAGTTTGCTGTACACAACAACAAATTAAGAAATTCAAAACTAAAGCGGGCCTAATATTGTGCTTCACAGAACCCCATGAGATTTGTGGTGAAGAGAGCTATGGGAATGCCGTGTGGAAGAGAACTCCAGCTGGTGACACTGTGGCAGTTCCCTGTCCCTCTGATGCTACAGGTACAGAGCTGAGCTTTACCACAATAATGTGGATTTGGATCGTTGTTATTAACTGTAACAATTCAGTAAAGACATTTGCAAAATATCATGATATCCTCTTATAATCCATGAACCTTTCACTTGTCTCATTGTGCAATAACATCCTGGTTTTCTCCTTTTTCAGGGCTCGTCCTTCGCCGATGCACCCTGGATGCTATTGGCATAGCCCTATGGGGAAGTCCTAGTTACATTAAATGTGTCTCCAGAGAATACCAAGACATTCAGACACTGGTGAGACAAGTTTGGAGACACAATATATATAGTTGGCCACATACTGTATATACTGTATGTATCTTTAATGTGCATGACAGCATATAATCATTATGGCTCTTCTATTCTGTACTCAGGCTCGTGAGCAGTTCTATAAATCACAGAAAGGCATGCAGGTGGACGGTTTGTCTGAAATGCTGTCCAGGCTGAGGGTGACCTCAAAAGATGCCACGAAGTACAGTGGAGATCTCCTGGCAGTCATGGAAGTGCTGAGGAACACCACAGAGGTCTTAAAGGCAGCAGGCTACAGTAGTGTTGATATAGAGGTAACCACCTCTTAACATTAAGACAACTAACATTCACTAGTAGTTCACATTGTATCAGTAAACATGCTTATGAAACACTAGCCTTGCATATTAATTCAGTCTCATCATTCCTCACATTTAGAACTTCGTCCAGACGATCAGCAACCTACTGAAAGAGGAACACCATGGCAAATGGCAAGAAGCACAGCTGGTAAGCATGAGTGTGTCTCCCTTAACACATTCTCATTTTGGTTCTTAATATGCATGCTTAACATATTCTTGATATCTAGTCATCTGCTGCTGGTGAATATAGGATCTGACTCATTAACGGGGAAGACAGAATAGCCCAGAGTTGCTAGGGTTTGGAAAGGTGCTATAAGCGAATTTGATTCACGGCTCTCTCGCTCTCTCGTAGGCAGTGGCAGCCATTAGTCAACAATAGAGAGTCGTTCCGAATGACTTATATGTAAGGGAGCAGGCTGATTCAGAAACGTCTAGTACCAGCCCCCTGTGTTTTGCCGCTTTTATGTGCCACACTCTAAAAATAAAAGCCCTCCCAGATTTACGTAGATGCTCTCTTTCAAACCTATTGCAAATTTCACATTACTGTGTGTGTCAAGAGAACTGACAAGTGTCCCAGACACAATATGCTATTACGGTTCCTATTTGTAGGCTGCATGGGCATTGACAAATACACTTGAAGAGCTCACAGGTACAAAATGAAAAGATTTCAAGAGTTCTCGAACATCTTTTTAAAGACGTCTTATCCGTGCTGGAAATGAACTATTGTATCACTTCCGGATATGAATTGGCCTTATGGTTTTCAATACATCTGTTCTCTCTGATGGTTTTAATCCTTCTCTCATGCAGTATGTGTAGGAACTCTGGTGGCTTAGTGGTTAAGGTTCAGGACTATGGAGTAGAAGGCCTAGGCCAATCTACCATTGCTGGGTCCTTGAACAAGGTCCTTAATCCATTATTGCTTGGATTGTAAAATTGTATTTGCCATTAGTCGCTCTGCTCTGCAGTCTGCTAAATTTTAAGGTATATGATCACACGATTATCAGGAAACCTCCAGAACCACTGTTAGTATCTTTTGTGTACAGATATAACATAAAAACTTGGCAGTACAGGACTCACATGGTTTCCTTAATTTTAATGACTATACCCTCCGTCATTATTGCTTCATGCTCTATAGAGCACATATATACACTCCATAGTAAGAGTCAGTTAGTCGATCCTCAAGTCCTAAGAATCCCGAGACTTTGCTTTGCTACACAGTTCAGTGAGTCTTGAGCTCTAGTACAACAGCCAGGCATTCGCCCTTCACACATGGATGTTCTGAATGTGCTAGGCAAATAGAGGTTAAGAGGGAAAAGTGAGAGTCACTCCGCCTACACAGCAATCTGTGTGTTGTCATGGCAGCTCATAAGGGAACAGGAGTTGTATAGACCGAGAAATGAAGGACACCTCTCGCCTACACATACATGCACTTGCCTGCGTCAGAGAGACACACGCCGTTCCTCACATGCGTGAGTCAATCACCCGGCGCGCCGTTTATGGAAGGGAGGAAGTGCGCACGTTGCCTTGGCATCATTTGTGAACTGTAAAGTGGCCTAGTGTTGGGGGTGTTCAGTGCAATGTACAGTGTGTGAAGGATTTCTGTATCTTTCTGACAGATGGGTGTCAACATTAAAGAACTCTTCAGCTTGTTTGAAGACTTCATTGATGTAATTGGCAAGCAGATGAGAGATTTCCAGGACCACTACGAAATGACCGAGAACTTTGGTAGGTTGTCTGGCCATAGTTGCCTAGGCCTAACACTTACCCTTAATGCCTAGCAAACACAACTTTCAGTTTTCAGTACATTTGTTTGATTCCTTCTCCCTTGTGACGGCAGTGCTGAGCATTCAGAAGCATCCCAAAACCATGACGACCGATATTACATTCCCAATGAAAGGATGGAGAGGAATGATGGAATGGGTTCGCAATTCCGAGGAGAAAATCGTAGTGTCCCGCAACGCCCTCAGCCTGGACGTGCCAGGTACATGCACATTGTCTTAAGCATGCAGTCACCACCATTAGGACACCATTAGATTTGTTATTTTAGCAATGATATAATGACAATATATTTTTTCTCAGTCAATTATTAAAAAGCAAATACATAATTCATGAAATATAACAAAATATCCTCTGCAGACAAACACAAGTATTTAGTGTGATCTCCTTGAAAAAGGGTTTCCTTGCCTGCTATGGTTCAATTCTAAAGGGAGGTCTAAATAAACTAAATAAGTGCCCCTGTAGCCTATAAGGGCAGTTTTGCTTTGTGTTTCATTTTTCATGTCCTGAATTTTCTGGTTGCGTTCTAATAAAGAGACAAAAATTTCCTGAAACCAGACTTTCACAGAATTTGTCATCTGACCATGCAAATGTTTGCCATTTCAGATGCTGAAGAGAGCACCGGTTTTGTAACAGGCATCGTTCTCTACAGAAACCTTGGCCCTATCCTGTCTGTGCAGAGGTACATATGTGCAAAGACACAGAGAATGTCCAAGCATACAGCATGTGCTAACAAATTCCACATGCCTGTTGATGTCGTTATGTAAAAGAATGAACCCCAGTCATCTTTCTCAACAGCAACAGCACCTTGCTAAACTCTAAGGTTGTCAGTGTCACCGTGAAGCCGAACCCTGGTTTCCTGTCAATGCCAGTCGAGATCGATTTTCCTCACCTGCACAATGTGAGTACGGTCATAACGAAGCAAACGAACAAGACTCCAAGAAAGTCTTGCGCAGCAGCTTCTGAACTAACTCTTGTCTCCCTCTGCAGGACACCATCAACGAGACGTGCATTGCCTGGGACGAGAGTGAAACGTAAGTGTTTTTTAGCATGCAGCACGGATGAATGAGTGAGTGAGTCCATGCTTTGACAGAGCAGTTGGTTCTAATGGTTGCACAAGAGCAAGGCCAATCACACTCTGCCCCCTTAACATCTTCAATGTGCCCCGATGACGTCCAAGTCACCCACACACTTTGTTCCTGTCTTCAGGACAGAAAGAGACCTTCTGTGGAGCTAGACAGTTACCGAATATGAATGTATGAGGAATGATACTTGGATGAGTTCTGAGAGGGTTATGCATCCATCTACCAATACCTTATACAGTAATGTGCAAAAGTTTTAAGGCCACCATGAGATTAGACACACCATTGTTTTAGCAAAGGTGTAATGACCCTTTCAGTTTTTATTAGATTACAGGAAATGTGTTTTCAGTATAAAAAAGTGAATCAAGACAGAAAAACAGCTTCTATAGCTACAGTGGCAAGTATTTTGTGCAACCTTCCCTTACACGTGAGTAACATCAGCTTTTGACATCTTCTTCAGGATGCCAAGCTGACCCTTGTACAGTCAGATAAAGCTTGATATGGGAACCGAAACTGGTAAAAAATGAACAGGGTGATATTCTAAATATCACAATGATCAGTGGAACGAAGAATTATGAAGAGTCAGGTTACATATGGGCATTAAACCAAACAACAAACTGGATGGTGGCCTAATAATTTTGCCCAGTACTGTACTTATGCTATATTCAGCCTTGCATTTCTTTCGATCCGTGGATTCGGTGGTTGACGCTCTCTGGTCATGTGACCTAAGACCCACTCCCCTTAGCCAGCCGACACTTACAGCCTACAGTGTCATGGCAACCACATCAACTCTCAGCTATAATGAGAAAAGAGAGGTAATCAAAACCATAGACATTTTTTCCATCACAAGGTGCGTCAATGGCCTAGGGTCTTAAAACTGCTAATTAACTAACTAATTTATGGATTACTAGTCTCTACTTTCAACTGCCAGAGCCAGCCATAGTGACTAGCTAATGAATAAAACACTACCTCAGAAGAATAATTGCCATAAGTAAGCAACCAAAACTGTGATGTCATACAATACCGGGGACAGTTTGGCTCAAATAAATCCACTCCTAATCATTTCTTCTTGGATATCATTCAAATTTGACATCCATTACCCTCAGTGGCTTTATTTACTGCTTTCGTTTGTTTTTTGTCGTTGACCCTGAATAGGAAATAATCCCGAGGGTCCATTTTGCAGTGCTAGAGCTCTGAAACGCGCCTTTTGTTCTCTCGCTCTCTCCCTCACCCTCCCTCTCTTTTTTTCTCTCTCTCTTTCTTCTCGCGCAGTGAGTCGCTGTTGGGCTCGTGGTCTGCACGCGGTTGCAGAGCGCTCGTGCTGGACTCGGGCAGTACCAGGTGCGCGTGCGACGCTCTCTCCACCTTCGCCATTTTAGCCCGGCCGAACCCCGATTCGGTAAGTCCACCTACACGCGTTTGTGCGAGGGCGTGTTGTTTTGCGTGTCTGTTGCATGCAGCACCATCGAACGTTTATCCTGATGTGTGATTGTTCTGGTTCTGTCTGGTTTTGCAATATATTGGAGCTCAGCCCAGAAGTATTTTCATTTATCCCATGGGGTAGAGAGCTTGGCGAGCTTATATTCACCTGATTTTGCGTTACAGTCGTTGCTAATCTGAAAGACGATCAATAATGACTCATAACACGGTCAGAGCAGAAGCAGCCCCGAGGCATCTCGCCAAATCCTGACCATTCTTATCGCTTGCTCCTGTTGCCCTCATCGCATGCTGTTAGATCCCTATGGTCAATTTTAGAGTTCTTTCATTTCAACCTGCTGCACCATTGCATTTTTTCTTCACCCGTGGCTCAGTTTTGCGCAGAGCCGTACAGATCTGCTCTCCTCCTCATTTGATTGGAGTCTGCCTCACTGCCCCTGAAGCATCTTGCTCTCCTGTTGCCTTGGCAACCGCATCCGCAGCGCCAGCTCAGTGTGTAATGGAGCTTCTCATGAAACAGGAGAGGAAAAACAACATGAGTGGCCATGGAAATTGCTGTTGTATTTTTAATATGGACCTAAAATAGACATTTTTATGTATCTAGGACCAGAACTGGCAAGAAGCAAAGCACTAACAACTGTCATGGGCAAACGTCATTTCAAAGGCCCAGTAACAGACCTCATGGGCACTAGCTACGAAAACCATTTTAGTCAGTCTTAGCTTGAGCTGCTTGTGCTTGACGCTGCTAGGAGTTTGTTTTCTACCCATAGATGTAAGCTCCAGCATTACATATACATTTAGTTATTTGGCAGATGTTATCTTATCTAGATTTCAAAAGATACAATCCAATCATTTGTGGATTAAGGGGTGCTCAGTGGCCCAACAGTGGCAGTTTGGTAGTGATCTTCTGGTTGCTAATCCATGCTCTTAGCTGCTGCTCCAATATTGCATTCCAATATAACCAGTCATCACACGTGAACGAATGCCGTATGGCTCATTCCACACACCTAGGACCCACAGATCAGACAGAAAAGATCCCAAGAGGATAAGGAAGCAAAACATATGCAGCTTGCGATCTCTTAAACAATATAATCTCCTTCCAGTTCAAACGTCCTTAACCAGCATCCCTTGTTCCAGGACAGCAAGTTCCCTTGCTAGTCTCCAAGGCCTTCTTGTCCTCGTTATTTTCCCTGACAAACTTGCCATGTTTCAAGGGCAAAACCAGCCAGACAGTCTATCTGGGTCACAAAATCTAGACTCAATTTTCTACCCCCCTTTTTCGGGTTTACAGGAGCAGAACTTACTGAGATCAGACTTCAATCCTATTAGAGGAGTGATGTGGTCCAATTGCTATTTTGTACACCATATGTAGTTGAACAACCATGATCTTCTTAATTTACACAGCCTTGCTTATAGCCCCAGTATAAAGAAAAAAAAGCAACGTGTTGACAGATCTCATAGCCTTTATATATTATTGTTAGAAGTGATCCACACTAGCTCTCAGGCACTAGACGGCAATCGAGCTGTTCGCTGCTTCACACCTTCTGACACACCTGTGTCTAGTCATGCCCACTGGCACAAAGCGAGTGATTAGCTTCCACTCACCAGCAGCAATGATTAATGCAGAGGTGAGAATTGGTCCACCTGTTCCCTGCAGGAAACATGTACACAAATACACATGCATCTTTTATTCTGGCACCTTCATTTTTCCATCCCCCACCACTGGCCCACTTCTGTGTGTGTGTGTGTGTGTGTGTGTGTGTGTGTGTGTGTGTGTGTGTGTGTACATGTGGGATAGCTCTAACCCACTTTTTCTTCTCTCCAGAACATGGACAAGAACCTGTTGCCATCGGTTACCATGATCGTGGGATGTGGTGTTTCATCCCTCACACTGCTGCTGCTCATCATCATCTACGTCTCCGTTTGGAAGTAAGAACACAAACAGACACAGACAAACGTATAAACGCACACATTCTCCTAGATACACATGCTTTAATTATGCATCTTCAGTATTTATTGATTAATTTGCTGACCAATTTATTTCTCACAGGTATATCCGCTCTGAGCGCTCAGTCATCCTGATCAACTTCTGCTTATCAATCATATGCTCCAATGCGCTCATTCTGATTGGCCAGACTCAGGCTCGCAACAAGGTATGACATCGTCTTGACCTGGTGGTCGATAGGGGGTTTGAAATGTAGGTGCATGTACTAAAGTTCTGTATTTTATACAGTATAACATATAGTATAAATTATACTATATATATATATATATATATATGATCGATTTTTATTATTATCATTATTATTAATTATTTTACCAATTCAACAATTACTTATCAAAACCTTTCCTCCCCATCTATCTTTATAGATCATGTGCACCCTGGTGGCAGCCTTCCTCCATTTCTTCTTCCTCTCCTCTTTCTGCTGGGTCCTGACTGAGGCCTGGCAGTCCTACATGGCCGTGACGGGCCGTCTGCGCAACCGCATCATTCGCAAGCGATTCCTGTGCCTTGGCTGGGGGTTGCCTGCTCTGGTCGTGGCAGTCTCTGTAGGGTTCACCAAGGCCAAGGGATATGGCACCGTCAACTAGTGAGTACTACTGAATGTCTCTCTCTCTTTTTCTCCATGTGTACTCGTTGTTGCTCCTTGTTTTTTTTCCTGAGTAATTAAGTGCTTCATTGTCTCCTCTAGCTGCTGGCTGTCTCTTGAAGGAGGACTTCTATACTCATTCGTTGGACCAGCTGCTGCGGTTGTCCTGGTAAATGAAACCACAAACACACCTCGACTGTACTGCATACAAACCTGGATAAGCTAGGGTGAATTTGTATTTTCCTAGATCTCACCGTGTCCTTTTCCGTGTGTCACAGGTCAACATGGTGATTGGTATCCTGGTCTTTAATAAACTCGTGTCTAAGGATGGAATCACAGATGTAAAGCTAAAGGAGAGAGCTGGGTAAGACTAGTAATACCTTAGTAATACATGTTTAGTAGATTTAAGTTTTTGTAAGATTTTGTAAGCTACTAAATCTGTACTGTTGTAACAAGCTAAATTTCCCTACGGAGATCAGTCAATTCTTATCCTAAAGTCTTATCTGCCCAGTGAGAGTCAGCTGCCTTATAAATGAATTGCAGCTCGACAAATGAATATTTAGTGATAGCTAAACAGAACTGTGTTGTACACAGGGCATCACTGTGGAGCTCATGCGTGGTTCTGCCCCTGCTGGCTCTGACCTGGATGTCGGCAGTGTTAGCCATCACCGACCGGCGCTCAGCCCTCTTCCAGATCCTCTTTGCCGTTTTCGATTCACTCGAGGGATTCATTATCGTCATGGTGCACTGCATCCTGCGCCGTGAGGTGAGCCCAGATTCAAACACAACCCTTTATGATCCACTTTACAGTAGAAAGAGGTATGCTAATGAATATATGAAACCTGCTCTAGGTCCAGGAGGCTGTAAAGTGTCGGGTGGTCGATCGCAAGGATGATGGAAACGGGGACTCAGGAAGCTCATTGCAAAACGGCCACACACAACGCTTGGTGAGTTTTTAGGCAAATATGAACATGTGCAGGACTATGCAAAAGTCTTAGCCCACCATTAGATAAGATATCAGATATAAGATATAAGATATATTGTTTCAGTTATGGTGTAATGACCATATCTAGTTATTTATCCGTCTCTTTATTAGAAAAAAAAAAAACAGGATGCAGTGATTTTCCCTTAGATTTGAGCAACAGCAACATCTGAAGAAGCTTGGAATGTGTTTTGGGCAGGTAGCACCCAAGAAACCACTTTTTCAGAAGAGGAACATGGAGAATATCCTAAGATATGCCAAAGCTCACAGAGACAATCAGTAAAAAAGAGTATTATGGCATAACCAAATCAGAACAAGTTTGATATTTTGGTATCCAATCATCGGCAATATTTTATATATGGTTAATGTACCGTTGCTAAACTAAAAGATAACGAATCTTAAAGTGGCCTAATACTTTTACACAGTTCTGCATAGTTAGTGTTAATTCTGTTTACATGCATTTTACATATCGCCCTAAAGGCATCGCAATAGCTGTTAATTTTAATACGTTTTCTTCAATTTCCCTCTCTGACAGGGTGACTTTGAGAAGGACGCCGACTCAAGCAGACCAGGTGAGAATAGCACCCTTAGCTATTTTTCTCTTTTCCGCTTGTTGATCCTCACAGGCGTACATGCTCTACTGTTATCCAATGTGTTAAAATATACATTGTCTCATTATGCTTTTCCAGGTGGCATGAAGAGCTCATCAGAGGAGAAGATGCCCCTCCCACAGCTGCCGCTTCCTATGGGCCCCAACTTTCACACCCTGCCGTCAAAGCCCAGCGCCAAAACGCACATGCAGGCTATGCCCGACTATGCCAGCCACACCTTGACCTTGCGCCGCGATAAAGGGCGTGGAGGCGAGCCACCCTGCTCCAAGCCTGTCTATGTGTGTGACAGTGACATCTTCACGCAGATGGACCCCGAGCTGGTGCGTGTACCGACCGAAGCCGGCGGTCACGATGCCAGTGGCTACATGCTGATGCCCAATACCACATCCACGCTGCGGTCCAAGCCTAAGGACGATGTGTCGTCTGGCGCCAAGTACAACATCAGCGTCGAGCAGCTGCCCCAGGCTAGAGTCATGCATCTAGGAAGCGCATACGCCGAGCCCCAGGCCGCCTACGCCACCAAGCCAGTGCCTGCCGATCGTGCCAGCGTCTCGTACTCAGAGAGGGACTCTCCACTGCAGAACGTGCACAACATCTCCAGTGAGAGTCACGTCACCAGCCTGCTGGGCGATACCTTTGACTCAATGAATTCCATGATGTCAAAAAGCGAGACCATCTCAACGCTGTCCATGAGCTCGCTAGAGGTTAGCGAAGGGGTAAGTAAATGTATTAATTATTGTGAATTCATTAACAAATCATGACCATACTGGCCTGCATATAAGCTAGATAATGTGTTCGGGTGCTGTAGCAGTCCAGTGACCTGGGTGCGAGTCCTGGCAGTGCCATGACTATATATTCCGCATTTTATCATACTGCTTATAATTGTGTATTCTCTTTAATGCATTAGTCTCTATATTAGTATATTTATGAATCTAGTCTGCAAATTTAAGATGATCCCACATATCTTTTGCAGAAAAAACGGTAATATTCAGGCCAGTATGTTTCTTAGCTATGAAGTAAGTTTTTTTCACAGCTTAAAACATTTCCAATAAAAGCACCGACTTATATTTGTTCTCTTTCCCTCCCCCTCTTTCCTCCCCCTTCTCATTGCAGAGGCAGAAATCTCGTTATGCTGAGCTCGACTTTGAGGTAATTACGTTTCCATAACTCACCTGACAACAACGCCGTTATTATCGCGAGGCAAAGCGTATGCTTTCGCCGAACGAATGGAGAATATAAATAGAGATTGCATGTTCCCCCTAAAGCTGTACTAATGTCAAATTCTCTATCTTCTCCTCTGACATAGAAAATCATGCACACACGTAAACGCCACCAGAACATGTTCCAGGACCTGAACAGAAAATTGCATCATGCTGAGAAGGACAGAGAGTCACCAGCGTCTGACAGCAAGGTGAGGTGCTATTAAGCAAATGGGATACGGCAGAACAGATCCAATTAAAACATGTGAGATGAAAGGGTAGTTCTAATGCCTTAGCAGTCCTTATTATGGGCCTGCATCTGAATCCATATGTTTATATAATTTATTTGGCCGGTCTGCCATTTCACGCAGCCATCTGGCATTTCGCTCACATCTCAATTCGCCATCTCAGGCTCTTTCATCTTAATTTGCTCCCACTGAGCGTGAGAGCGCCAGACTGGGTAGAGATAGAAATTCAGAGATAGAGAAACCTCAGTTCACCTTCACATTAGAAAAATTCAAATGCACTGAGTGGTGTTAAAGGCACGTTGGACTTACCTTCCCTTTCTCTCCCCGTGCAGTCGGTGAGATGGAGCGTGTCTTCTGCGGGAAGCGACAAAACGAGCCACAGCGTAAGTTTCCTCAATCTTGCTACCTGGAATAGGCTATGAATCAAAATAAGTTGGCTGTTCTGTAGCCTGTTATTAAATGACAGGATGATTGTGATTCTGCAATATAAATTAACCTGTTACACTGTGACCATGAGTACAGCTTGTTCTACGCCATAGTGTTACAGGTTAATGTGATTTCAGAATGTCACTAATTGTATTAATAGTTCAGTTTTGGGGAAGGAAAAAAACCTTTTAACCCTCGGCAATGGGGGTCACATTGAGAACTTCCCATTGGATGGCCAAGTAAATACTATTTAGGGAAATATGCAAATATAAGTTATGATATTGAATTGATATGATGGGAGTTGAGGCACCAAGCTGCCACTGTTGGGTCCTTGAGCAAGGTCCTTAACCCACAAATTTTGAAGGTTGTTTGCTACATGCTGTAAATACAAATGTAATTATTAATACCACTTATGAGACCGTTGGGATTGGTGTCCTAACTCGTCTTCCATTTTCTCCTGCAGGACAAGCAGCAGGCGCTAGCCGAGCGTTCTTGGGAGAGCATGCCACGTTCTCAGGCCTCTCCACCCTCCTGGGTCCGGAAGGACATGGAGCCACTGGCAGCATCACCCCTGGAGATGCCAGGTGTGGAATGGGAGAAACCTGGCACCGCCATCCCACTTGTGGGCCAAGACATAATCGACCTGCAGACAGAAGTGTGATGGCCTTGCTTTAAAACATCTTGTTCATCAGTGTCTCCTTTTGGTTTGGGGAGGAAAAAAAGAGGGCAGAATCCAAAGGGAAATTTGGGGATTGAAGACGGATAGAGTGGCTCGGAAAGGGAACGTGAAGAGAACCTAAAACCATGTCCTAAGTATTCAAAGTATTATCAAGGGGAAGACAGAAGAAAAGGCACTTCGTTGCGAAATAGAAATTTGTGTAGCGAGTTGTAGCTCTCAACCGTTGTGTTACAATAGAGAGGGGTGGTCATGGAAAGGTGGATGGATCTGATGGAGTGGCTTTGGTTCTCCTCTGGGCATAAAGAGGTTCTCAACGATCCAGCGAGAGCTTCTGTAACTCTTCCGTCTGGTCCAGGAGAGGTGTGGTCGTCATGCCTGTGCCTTTTGTTCAGTATTTTGTTCGGGTTCAGCATAGAAAGAGCACCTGGTCGCTCTGCTGTACAAGCTCGACTTCCTCCAGCATCTCTCTTCTCGCCATGAGAGAAAGGCAAAAGCGCCGAGTGACTTCCGTGCAGCCTCAACGTGGACAGAGCACATTGCCAAAGTTTTGCGCTGTGGTTATGTTTTATCGCTTTGTCTGGAGCTGCTTCTTCAGAGCTTATTATAGACTCTTCCACCGAACTCTATTCAGAGACGCTCAGCATAACTTTTCCTCGACTCAAGGCTTGAATAAGACTGGCAGATTTCCAATCATTATTTCATTTTGTTGTTGATGCTACTATTATTATTATTATTACTAATGTTGTTACTATAGCATTATCATGGTTTGATTTCCATTCCTTTATGTTTGTCTTCGTTTCCACCGAATGTGGAATTCACTATACAGAACATCCCACAATTCCTCAAAATGAAACGAGGAGCATAATGAAGGACAAAAGGAAGGAGCTTCACAGAGAAATCGTAACATGGACACCAATGTGACACTGACAGAGCAAGTGCACTCTGGGTGCCTAAACCTGGATTTGTCCACTGTATCATCTCACCTTTTGTGTTCCTTCCTTTTCCATCACCAGCTCTTTCACAGCCTTGCAAACTAGACAAAAAGAAAAAATACTCACAGACCCTAGTACTGGGCTTTGAGGCAGCGCAGAATGTCGACCGAGGCTGTTCTCATCCCTTCGCTGACCTCCAGCAGAACTTCCACAGTGCCAGCTGCAACCAGAGACTGCAAACAGACTCTTAAATTTTGCAGAGAGAGTGAATAATATATGTGCAATATGATGACGGATGCTTGATGCTCAAGCAGGGGTGATGTCAGACCTGTGGCAGATTTCTATTATTTTCACAATTTTTGTACCTTGTTTATAGAGCATATAGAGACGTTTATGAGAACACTGTTGAATTACTGTGTTAGCAACTATCAAAGACTCTTTCTCCATGACCATGTGATGGATGAAAGCACACGACTTTGAGTCCTGTGATCAATATGAATTCTGGGAGATACAAATAGAGATATTATATATTAAGAATAATAGATTATAGTGTTTCAGGTATAAGCCCTTAATTTTCTACTTGATGCCCCTGAATGTTGAATAAGTGACACATGGTCATTTGTATTGTCCTGTGTTTTGAAACATGATAACCTTGTGTGCCAAAAACCTTTCCCTCCTGTGGCAGTCTAACCGTGCAGGTGATCAAACCGTGACCTGTTTGTGTCTTTCTGCGTTTGTATGCCAGTATTCTTTTATTTCAATTGTTTCCACTTGTATAGTTTTCACAGCACAAAATGAATATGTCTTATTCATAATAAAAAAGCCTAAATATAAACAAGGCATTTGTCTTTATTTTCAGATGCATGGAAACTCCACATACATCAGTCCACATTTCATAAATAGATTTTGCTTATGAAATGTACTGTATGTAATGTCAACTTGAAAGGTTGTTGAAGAAGTGATAATCTTGTGTTTGTTGTTTCCCCATAGGTTGATTTTCCCTATAAGTTGGACATGCCAACTCCTTTCACAAAAAATGGGGAGATGTTGACTTTCAAAACACATAAGCACTCACCTTCAGGACAGAGTGGTGCATGAAGCTGTTGGTGGGTCATCTGCTGGGGCTGCACAGTGTGTAAAGGTTCACTCCATTTGTGCTGCTCCCAGCTCCCTTCCTTTTCAGCATGACCAAGATCAGATGATCTGTTTATTTAATATATTATAAGTAAGCATACTGCTAAGCAGAGAAAAATAAACTAACCAGGATTCCTTCAGTAGCTGCAAGCAAAATGGGAAGGGTCCAGTACCAAATCCCTAGTTGCCACGGGGAAGTCCACACCTCCAGGTGCAACCTTGGGGGCTTGAGTCTCTCTGATAGAGGCTTAGCCCATGGATGGTGTAAGGCTGGTATCAACACTCGGCCCATTGGGGCGCAGTCTTCTTGAGTGAGTAGTCCAATGTTAAATACCAGCACAATGGCAATAGCGAACAAGTACTCAAGTGAAGTGAAGTGTTTTTTATTGTCATTTTAACCAAACCAAGTACACACTGAGACAAAATAGCGTTCCTCCAGGACCAAGGTGCTACATAACATAAAAGACTACACAATACAATACAAGTGCATATATGCAGTAGCATGTGCATGTGCATAAATGTGCAAGACAATATACAATGAATACACAAGACCATTCATGTAGTGAACTAGTGGTTAAGGTTCTGGACTATGGATCAGAAGGGTTCAGGGTTCCCACCTCTGCAACAAGCAAGGCCCTTAACCCACAACTGCTTGGATTGTAAGACTGTTTTAATTGTAAGTCGCTCTGTATGAGAGCTGCTGTAAATGTAAAATGTAAATGTAATTCTGGGACAATCAACAATAAATACAGGAAGAAAACTGTACAGTTAGCGTTTCAGAAGTAGTTTGAGCAGTAAGGTGCATTTGTGCGCCTTTGGAGTAAATGTAAATTGTAAACATTACACACTGTAACACTATAATCTGAATAGAAGCAACAGTACTAATGTTATCCAGTTGGTTTAACAGTAGCAGTAGATGTGTGGGGGATGTGTGTGTTTGTGTTTGTGTTTGTGTGTGTGTGTGTGTGTGTGTGTGTGTGTGTGTGTGTGTGTGTGTGTGTGTGTGTGTGTGTGT
>JAUZST010060705.1:0-23245 GCA_034779995.1 Parotocinclus haroldoi
TCGCTGACCCGCTTTGTATCCGCTCTAAGTGGCGACTTGTGGCTTCTTTTTCTTATTCGCTCTCACCTTCTTTGGTTTGGATTTTGGTCCGAATAAGCGAATCTATTTGTTTCTGTACTCCGAATAAGCGGCTGGTCCCGTTAACCGGATTGGACTGTATATACTAGCACTTTATGGAAAGGCCCAAAGTGACGGTGATTGGTCAGTAAGTTCTCGTCGCCGGGGGAAGTGGAAGATAGAGTCGTCCCAAAGCCCATTTTTCTGCACATATAAAACGTTACGGATTTAGTTTTCGTTTTGGAAAAGCAGCACCCACAAATGTGCATGGATTTCATAAACGACCTAACGAATAAACACACTGATGTGACGTGAAATCAATAAATGAGTCGAGCATTAGGTATTTTTTAAAATATTTAAAAATAACGGCACATTTCCTGAATCTGGAAAACATGATCATGTCATGTAAAATGGATGTTATTTTAAAATCAATATTTATTACTTATTTTACTACTAACTTTAAATATTATTATTGAACATCTAGGCCACCCATGGAGGGCGGGTCCCTTTTTGGGCCTTGGTCCCTCCCAAGGTTTCTTCTTTCAATATTCAAGGAGTTTTTCCTTGCCACTGTCGCCCTAGGCTTGCTCAATTTGGGATGGGCCTTTTAAGATCATATAAGATTGTAAAGCTGCTTTGAGACGACGCTCTATAGAAGCCCTGTAGAAATAATTAGAGTTGAATTCCAGTTGAAAGGAAAAAATCCTGTTACTGTAATGTCCAGTTACGAAAATCGACTAACAGCGTTGCGTTTTTATTTCCGGTTAAACGGATTTTCGTCGCTTCGTTTCATCAGCGTTAAATCGAACATTCAAGCCCGACAACAAACCGCCATTTTAAGCAGCGCCGTCTCTCCTGAAGCCACCCTGACGATTAAGGGCTAGCCTCTCCAAGCACCAAAAACATCAATTATTTGCACCCCTAATTATTTATAGCTCAGCCTACTTTAACAAGTCCCAGAGGAGTCGTTCCTGAGCAGGTAATTGCCACCGTTCTTAGAGTAAACCTTCCTCTTGTGAGGCTGATCATGAAGGCGCACGGGTACGCCGTGTGAAATTCGTGTCCTGGCCTGTCCCCGTCCGTTTGGTTTTAAAGGGAGACGGACGCCGTCCTCGGGGTGATCCGACCGCCGGGAGGATACGTCCTTCATCTTGTTTAATGAGTGCATGCGGCGGGAAAAACTAATTAGCCGTGATTTGCTCGGCGGCAGCTGCATGCGGATCTCTGTCCTCCTCCTACGGCCGAACTGAGAAATGTCAGCGGTGGCTGCGTTAAGCGACGGTGCCATCTAATCATACCTGGTCGGGCTGTGCCTTGGTGACTGCTCATCATTAGCCCTCTGGCTTCTTCCGCTCGGTCACGGCATTAGAGCAGCGTGATTTAATAAGGCACGTCCTGATTGGGTGACCTTAAACTTTTAGGGAACCTCACTGTCAGATACAACTCGTACGCTTTAAACCCAAACTTTTATCCATTTTATACGCAAATACGAAAACAGCCTTCGTTAAATCCACACCGCGGTCTCCGGATACGCACACAAACTCGCCCCTACCTCCGGTACGGGTAACATTTCGTCTCCCGACGCTCATTTTGCATCAGCCCCGTCTCAGGCATTTTTAAAAGGAGTAAAATCGTACGCGTTCGTAGCATTTTACAGGTCCAAAGTTCTCTCAGAGTCAAGCCCAAATTAGATCGATGTGAGCGAGCAACCCTAGGGCAATAGCGGCAAGGAAAAGCTCCCTAAATGTTAATTAAGATGGCCACCTTATAGGATAAATCAGTTGCGGCTCGACATAATTGCGCGTTGCATGCTACAAATTCCCAAGTTTGACTTTTCAAAAAACGCTGAGACGACGGCAACGATGCAAAAATTAGACTCTTTTTGCAGTTCCCCAAAAACTGGATCAGAGCAGAGTGCTCAGCGCTCCCCCCTTCGCCCAGACGGTTCTCCGGACTCGCCCCACGCCTCTGGAACTTTAAAGTCTGAATCTCTTTCATTATATAAAACTAAGCTCATCGTTTGAGTGCAAGTTTACAAAAAGCACAAGTGATATATCACAAAATCAGATGAAAATACTGATGGTAAACGTAAAAATAAAAATATTCGCCAATGGGGTAAGCAGATTATGTTGCCCCTGCAAAATACAGTAAACTCCCTGTTTGAACATTAAATATCTTGCAAAAGGATTTGCAAATCATCGTGTTCTGTTTTTGTTTGTGTTTTACACAACGTCCCGGGATTGGAATTGGGGTTGTGAATAAATACTCCAATATAAATGATGTAAAAGAGTAACTGTATATAAATAATAAGTACTACTCGTGGGGTGCTGTGGTAAAATCTAGGCTTAGATAACACCCAAGACAAATCGGGTATCCGCTAACGATGCGACTGATTATCAGTACAACTGCTCATTTTAAGGTATCTCCTCATTTGTGTGAGCAGTACAGAGGCGTCTCTCATCTCAGTGGCTCTGAATGTTTACATGGCGCCTCTGATCCGTTTTTCGGAGCAGATTTCTCTCTTCGATGTCATCTCCGATCCCTCCATGCAGCACACAGTCTGGTTTGGCCCAGACAGATGGCGCTGAAAATTCAGTCCAATCGAGGGCCGTGCCTGCGCTCGTCACGTCTGGCTGTGCCGCCTTCAAATGTCACAGACTGTTGGGCACTGAATGGGCTCTAATTTTTTTGGTTGCTCGATTCAGATCTTGGCTCCGCGAACGGAAACTATAACTGTAATCTGTGAGCATGGACGTTAAAATTTGTGGACTTTGAAACGCCAGAAGATTACAAACTGATTTAACGAGCCATTTGGAAACCCCCTCGAGTCCGGCTAGAAGCTCAAACGTAACCGTGATCGATTACCGTACGTTTAAACGAACGGGTATAAAGTCAAGAGAGGACGCGACATAAAAGTGCCGTTTGCCTTGGTGACTCGATAAAGGAGGACACCGGAGCGGCGCAGATCCGAACCGGGGCTCGCCGCGCAACCCGAGAGCCAATCATCGCCTCGCCTGAGGTGGTCTACGAACCAGAGAGACCAAATGGAGGTCAAATGCGGCACCGAAAAGTGAGTTTTACATAATCTATCCCCATCAGCTTCGAGCTAATCTGACTTATTCATGAAGCCGCGGCCCTGATTTCCTCTCAGATGCGCTTGTTTATTCATGTGCTCGTTAGCGGGAGGTCAGACGAGGTGGTAAACAAGATGGATACGTTAACATCGTTCTGCTGACGCGTCTCACGAAGACGCCTCAATTAAAAAGGGCCCGCGTCGAGATGCAACACGAGCGCAATCTGCTTGCCGCATTGCAAGCTCCTTCCTCGCTCTCTCTTCCATATCGTCGACTTTTCTGCCCTCGTCGTCTCTGCCTTATCTTTTTGGGCATGGCGCCCGGGCAGACTCTGTCCCGATGATTTTCCCTCCTGCTCCTTGCCAGAGTTTTGTCATAAAAAAAATCTTTAATTAAGTTTCACGGCTCAGGGAGAATTCCCTCGCTGAGGAGTCATTACTTTCCTCGTCCCGATCGCTCTGTTCCTGCACCACGGTCCCAGACTGGCATCCAGCATGTGTAGGCCAGCTGTCTGGAAAGATGGTTTGCCTTCTCATGAGAAACTGTTCTTAGCCCAGCATTTTCTGGCTCATCTCTTCCTCGTTGCTCCCCCTCTCTGTGAGCTATCTAACTACCGATCATTTCTCATGAAAGCCTTTGGCCATCAGTAGGTTTTTTTTCCCTCTCCGGAGTAATGTACAACATTAAACCCATCAAACTTAGTTTGGTCTCAGCAATGCCAGCTCTCAGACTCCTCCACTCTTTCCTCTGGAGATGATTCCAGCCGTGCTGTGATCGAATTACGGCGTTATTTGCAGCTAGATTTTCCCCGACCTGGGATACGGGGTGAACTTGGCCTCGTACGGACCGAGTCCTAAATCTTAACGTGAGCACAAAGGCATTTCCGTCTGCTCCAACTGGTCGCTCTCATCTCCATCCAAGCCCGATGACTGGCGCCCTCTCATTAAACCTGAGTGTATTGGGTAATAATTTACAGCCTGAGCCCAAAAAACGACGCGGAACGCCCAGGCTGAGGTCCGATGTTCCAATGAACGGAAGAAGAACCGATAAAAAGTCTGAACATCTGCTCATATGATCAACCCGATTTCAGTCAACCCTTCGTGGGAATAGCAGAAGAGCACGACCTCAAAGACACGTCGAGGATCATCTTGCGTGTTTTGGCGCCCTTGGAGTGACCCGACCGTCAGACTTCACCAAAGCTGTAAGGTTGCAACCTCCTCTCAGAATCCCTCAGCGCTTCACGCCAAACGAGCAGTTGCGTTCCTGAGAGAGCTTGGTGAACCGGCTGGTCACATTTCAGATCGATTAGGTCTACACCAGAAGATCAGAAGGACAGCAGCGAGTCGGCCACGCCGGCTCAGAGCAGCTGTTTGATTTGATTCTACACGTCTTGTAGTTCACGTTCCGTTTTTATTTTCACCATGACCAGCTTTGAACCGTTTGCCTCACAGAGAATGGGGGGGAAAAAAACTTAAATCACGTTATTTTTGTCCCCCTGTTTAAGGCCTGCGAAGCATGGACGAGGAAACCGTTTGGGGTTTATAATTCGTAACCTTAAGCTGCATTAATATTGAGGTCAGACTTAAAAAAGGGTTAAAAAACCCAACCCGAGAGCAGGACGGAAACCGATGGGGAGGCAACAACTTTGGATCCAAACAGAAAGATGTACCTAAAGCTGGGACGGAACAAAGCTAGAACCATGGACCTTCTGGGTCATGGTCCAGTACCTTAACTGCTGTTCCATCACAGTTTCTCATTTAGTTAGAGCTGAATTATTTCTAGACTCTCTATTTTCTACATTAGAAGAGCTCAAAAAGCTGCACAATAAAATTATATATACGTTTAAATCCTCAAAGGATCCCCAGGTTGCCAAATCATTGCTTAAACAGAGCTTTAAAAAGTTCGGCCACCTTATGTTTTTATTTAATAGAGTCTCGGACATCACCCTCAGGTTGCCAGATCCACTCCTCTCTCCGGCTGATCGGATCGCAGGTGACACTTCTAACATCCATCACTGCACCCCGAGTTAGAGCTTGGCACTTTTTTCCAACCACGCAACGTGAGGAACGTCGGCTTTTTGTTTATTTATAAGGTCCCGATCGATCGGAAGCCATCGTTTATCACTTCCCTATTGATTCTGCACAACGGACTCCACCGGAGTGCTTCTATTGACTCGGTCACGCTTCGGAGTGCCTCACATTTTTACTGATCCTGGAAAAATTGGGCTCGGTTATTGCGCGCTCTTGTTTTTGTTGACGTCGCTTTCGTTTGTCTTCATTTCTTTTATTTGGATTCATATTCAAAGGTGGCGTACTAAATGGAAAATAATCGTTCTACGGTCGGTCCGGTCAATGGCTGTCTCTCAACAGGGAGAGTGCGGGTCGTGCGCAGGTAAACACTAAGGTGATAAGGTTGCCAGATAACTGCTGATATTCAGTAAAGTGTTCCCTAATGGACTCATCGTTAGGAGTCGATGTTCCTAACAAAAACCTGGTGTAACCATGGTGATATTTCATGTCTCGGTCGGGCACAGTGCCAGTCTTTGCCAGAGGTGTTGCTGTGCCACCGACAGCATTACATTTATTGTATAGTAAAACGTTCAATTCAATTTTATTTCTATAGCGCTTTTTACAACGTAGCATCGTCTCAAAGCAGCTTTACAGTAATATAATGATCTAAAAGGCCAATCCAAAATTGAGCAAGCCTAGGGCGACAGTGGCAAGGAAAAACTCCCCAAAATGGTAGGAAGAAACCTCGGGAGGAACCAAGACTTGGATCCTTTCATACCAACTGAGAATCGTTTAAACGTCAAAGCCTCTTTGACCACAATGTACCATCTTCTAATTGTTACTTTCTTGTTGAAAAACGCACCATGTCACAAAGTCAGTCATCTCAAACTGGTTTCTTGAACGTGACAATGGGTTCACTGTGCTCAAATGGCCTCCACACTCCAATAGAGCACTTTTGGGATGCATCGAGTTGCTTTTATGTGATTGGTTATTTGCGTTAACAAGCAGTTTACCTAATAAAGTGACCGGTGAGTGTAAGTAAACCATTGATTTTTTTTTTTTTATTTGTGTTTGATAAGTGACTGTGGTCAGAGAAAAGCCATTGTGATCGCAGGACTGATCTCCTTCTCTCGCCGCTGAGGCAATTTGTTCAGACAGTGTCAAATTGTCTCATTTCAGATTATCTGCTTCAGGCTGAGAAAGAGTGAGGACTATAAAGCTCTGTTCTCTCAGATGGAAGAAATAGAGGGAAACTGAAAGGCACTAGAGAGAAGTGATGAGAGACGGACGGACAGAGGGATGCTTTTTATATCAGGGACGTTTGCTATAACGCAATTTGTGACTTTAGAAAAGACCATAAAGGCATACAGCCTACACATGTGCACAGTGCTCAGACGTCCCATGTGACTTGCCTTTTCGTGTCTTCGCTGCATCTTGAACGTAAAAGCCTTTACTCTTCACCATAGCACTTGAGGACACGTCGGCACAATGCATGATGGGAGCTTAGTTTTAACATTACACAATAGGCACCCCTAAGCTTTCTGCAACGCATTAGCTTGACTGGTACGTTGAGAGAAGGTTGCCTTCTGCAGCGCAGCAACATACACACAAACACTTGGAGACACGCTTGGAGGTTTCAGGCACATATGGAAGAGCTAAGTTTACAGATGGGACATGCACCTGATGAGCAAAGCTCACCACCCTCTGATCCTCAGGAGGTAGGACACATATACACACACACACACACACACACACACACACACACACACACTGACCCTGCTGTCATTGTGAGGACATGGACTACTACTGCAGCTAATTAATGCTATACCTACTTTATAACCTTAACCTCAGTAACCAAAAGATAGTGTTTGGTTCTTATGGTTTCAAATGAAAGTTGCCAGTTTTATTGAAAAAAAATATCAAAGAAGTAAATGGTAAAGATCCCAAGTTTTCTATAATTAATTAATAATCTTAACCTCAGTAACCTAAAGCAATTCTTTTGGATCATTTGGGTTTCCAAATAAAAGTGGACAGATCGATTCAGGCTTTCCTATCATTGTAAGGACATTTGGTCTTGACAGATTTAGCAAGACGGGGTACACACACACACACACACACACACACACACTTGTCTTGTTATCCCTAACCTCAGTAACCTAAAAAGGAAAACTTTAGCTCTTTTGGTTTTCCAATAAATTACAATGTTAGAAAGTAATTAAAGAAGCCAGGACACTTCTTCTGCAAAACAGTCCGCTTCGCCAGGTTTTCCTATCATTATGGGGACATTTGCGTACTCTCAAGTATAAGAAGATAAATTACTCACAAGTAATTTAGTAGTATTGCAGCTGTTTTAGATGTAGTCTTGGCCAGATGTACATGCTTTTGTTGTATGGACTGACCCCTAGCAAGAACAGTATGTCTGTGTTGGTGATACGGGGATGCTATTCCTTATTGCTGTGTAGAGACAGATGGATTGTATGTGTACTAGTATGAGTCATGTTGAATGTGTACTTAGGTTTGTTACTACATCAGCAAATAACCTCTTATGCTGCAGAGAGCTTTAAAGATTGCTTAAACAACTATAAACATGGGGATTCATAATTTAAAAAATGTCATTTATTTGCTTTTCTGTTGTTGTTTTTTATGACAAAGACTAAGTAGGTATACATCATTTAACGTCTTCATTACATTCCGTAAAAACGGTTGAAATGGAAGTTACTTTTATGCCCCTGTAATGTCAGTCAGATTTATTTCTATAGCACTTTTTTGCCATGGAGCATTGCCTCAAAACTTTACTGTTCTATATTAAAGACTTTATGAAATGCTGTTTTTATGCTTTTATATAGGCCTTATTGGATCCCTAATACTGTACCTGTAGTCTCTTTCCTGCAGTTTAGCCTTTGGTGCAGAATTCTAGCCACTTTGAGCCAGTCCCACAATGAGCTTTCCTTAGGACCTGCCATGTATGTGACTGTAGCTTTAAATGATGATGAGGATGAGAGAGGCGGGGCAAGATGTAGGGTGGGGGAGTGGCCTTAAAAAATGCTTATGTATGCAGTTGTTGTATAGCGATGGCTAAAAGACACACAGTTGTTCAAGCTTTCCAGTTTACCCAGAATCTGAGCTCCATGGAGAAGCATTTGAAGAAGCTGAAACTCGACGGCTGCAGTGTGACGTCTCAGAATAGTTTTGTATGCAAAATGCTCTATTGTAGCTTCACCATATCAGTGCACACACTGTGAAAAATAACAATTTAAAGCAATGTTATGTTCTTCTTGTATTATATTTAAACAAAAAGAACATTCAGTACCCCTGCGATTAAAAATAAAGTCTTACTGAAAATGTTATATGCCTCTTTGAGCGTGCCGTATGTTTGTGCCCTCTGGTGTTCAGAATATGTAACTCCACTTGCTGGCATAATAAACAAGCACGCATAATCCAACTCTGCGACGCATCGTGTCACAATGCATTTTTATATCCCAGAGGGGTTTTTTTTGTTTTTTTTTAACTACAATTCCTTTACAGGACTTGAATTGGTTAGATTGTTGTAAAGATGTTTGTGTCATTTAGTATTAAATGAGCATCTGATTCCTTTTTTCAATTTTTAATCTTTACATTAGACCTAGTACAATTTTGATGAACGGCAAATTGTTGTTGAAACATTTACGATTGTAGCTATGCAGCAGTTAATTATGATATAAACTTTTGGAATTTGCCCGTTTGTGTTTTTACATCTAATCATCACTGGTGGTATTTTAGTGCAGGAGATTGTTTTCATGTGGCAGAAATAGCAGCAGCCTATTTTTCTTCACTGCATTCTTTCATTCTATATATAAACTGTTGTTCTTCTATCAGACAACATCTTCATCCATTTTCTTTCTGCGCTTCACTTGCTCTTTCCATCCAATCCCTTGAGCTTGTAGAGTACCTTTTGTTCCATTTGTGAGCAAAAGTTCACATTAAATTCACATATATGTGTTCTATAGAACCCAAAGGTCTGAGGACACTCAAGATCTAAGGAGATATTTTCAGTCCTTCTCCAAAAAAAACCGTCAGTCATATTTTTCTAAAGGTTACAACTGCATTTAACATATCCCATAATAAAACTTGTTTAAAGCTGAAATGTTGTACACCCTGAACTTAGAGCTGCAAATGAAAGTTTTTTTTTGTTTCGTGATTTTTGTTGGGGGTTGCCGATGCTGCTAATGTGCTGCTGCTTTAAATAAACACTTCTCCATTGACTAGGAGCGGTGTGGGTTACAAATCCCTCTCTAAATAACTTGGACTCCTGGATTCCAATCAATTAGATTGCATACAGTCATGGTCATTATTACTTTTCTTTTTTTACTTTTTTGAGCGGTCTACCAGCAAATATGAATCTAAGAGCAGGGTTAAGTCACAAGTCACAGTTATTTATGTATCTATTTTTACGGCGGCGCATTGTCTCAATGCAGCTTCTAGGGCCAATCCCAACTGAGCAAGCATAGGGCAACAGTGACAAATAAATACTCCCTAAACGTACAGAAGAAAACTTAAAAAGCGACCCATCCTTTTTGGGTGACTTGCATGTTGAATGTAAGAATTACACTCAAGGTTGAGAATTGCAACCAAGTAAATATTAACAGGTATATAAGCTATTGAATAGAGTAAGAATTATTTAATAATGACTATTTCGTCCGAGTCACTTTACGATTACCTTGTAGGATTTTAACCTTAATAGCATTTTGTTGGTCAAAAAAGAGCTTTTTGGTTTAGATCCTGCATTCCAGATTTAGAATGTGTCACATATATGAAATGGGATCATGGTTTGTACCCGTTTTCTCGGCAAGAACGGCTTGGCATTATTAGTGAGACAATTAATTTTGAATTGTGCAAGTAAATTCTACGAACGTATCAGGACAACTGCATTGTGAATTAAATCATTGAGGACTGTGATAGTAAAAACACAAACTGAGCATGCCAAAAGCTTCTTTAGAAAAAAAAGACTAAAACTTCAGCGTAAAGCGTCAAATACTACTTGGAAAAAATGATAAGATTTAAGATAATAAGAAAATCTTAGTTATTTCTTTAAGATTTCTATGAGGCTTCATTGTGTTCATCTGTAGTCTGTTGCATTCTACCTCTTTTAGTCTTATCCTTTTTATAGGACAGCAAATGGAGGAAAAGCATCAAACCAAGCATTCAAAAAATGTTAGCAAATGAGGTGATGCTAAAAGAAAAAAACTTACAAATGTAGTATAAAGAAAAATACTTTCGCTATGTAGTGAACCTGTATAGTTTTTAGGATGTCCTTTTTTCAAAAGGCTTTTAAATTTTAGGATTAAAAAAAGTGTAGCCCTTAATTCCAATAAGCTACTCTGCTCACAAAATATATGGATATTTCATTGTTTTTATTTACTTTTAGTCTAAATTTGGTGAGCAGCATAGATGTAAATTTGTACTGTTGGAACACAAGACACGCATGAGACTGTAATAATGTTAAGAAAACATTTAAGAACATTAAAAGTGTTTTTAAGAATTAGACTTGCTCTTCGAATGGTTCTTAAGAAAAGAGATAAGGGAAAAAATGGGTAAATCTTAGAAGGTGCTTGAAGAATAACTATTTTCATTTTTCTCTTTAGAATTAAGTTAATAAAAAACACATTTAAGGAGACTTTAAGACAATCTTGTTAGATTTTAAACTCTTCTGTATGGAGGAATGGGCTAAAATTCCTCTGAGCTGATGTGCCGGACTGATTAACAGTTACTGGAAGTGTACAGTTGCGCAGTTTCCGCACAATGGGGTCATGCCAGATACTGAAAACAAAGACAGACATAGTTTTGCTTACAGATATCTAATATTGGATCGTTTTCAGCTTGCGTGTTAATTATTATTATTTTTTTTTTGCGATAGCATGCCAGGACACCTAATAATAAGTTCAACTACAGGATTCTTTCAGGACAAGCACCTAATAAACTTCCACAATAACACGCCTGTAACGCTTCTCTTTGCAGGATGACAACTGGGGTGAAACCACCACGGCAATCACCGGCACCTCGGAGCACTCGCTCTCACAGGAGGACATTGTGCGCATCAGTAAAGACTTGGACGACAGCGTGGGGCTGAACTGTAAACGCTACCTGGTTGTCTCACTGTCCATTATACTGGCCGTGCTGGCACTGCTCACGCCGCTTGCTTTTCTCGTCCTGCCTTGGCTGCTGTGGCCTGACAGGCTTCGACCTTGTGGTACCGCCTGCGAGGGCCTCTTCATCTCCATAGCGTTCAAGCTGCTGATATTGTTATTAGCCATGTGGGCGCTGTTCTTTCGGCCACCCAGAGCCACCATGCCTCGCGTCTTCGTGTTCCGGTCCCTGCTTGCCATGCTGGCGTTCCTGCTCGTGCTCTCCTATTGGCTGTTCTATGGAGTTCGCATATTGGATACACAGGTGAGGAGTCAAAAGGTCATCTGTAAATGCCTTTAACAATTCTCTCTTATTGGCTGTCGCTTTAAAAGACCTATAGATGCCTGAGCTAGGCGATATGGCCCTAAAATAATATCACCAGTTCTGATAAAACCAATTGTGTTTATTGTTATCGTCAGCCATGATCAAAAGTGTAAAGTGAGTACAGGAACGGCTCTGCCCCAAGGCACACAACAATTACTGGTTTTAAATCTGATAGTTATTATTTAAAATAATTACCATGTGGGGATCTATTCTAGATGATAATTAGACTATATGGTAATTAGAATTTGGTAAATGTATGGGGCTGGGTGGAGGCTTTCTAACTGTCGTTTATCACCAACTTTTTAGACATGAATCATTTTGTCTAAATATTGTTAGAAGCGCAGGACTACCCTTTGGTCAAAGGGTAATCCTGAAACGGTAGCTCGGTGGGTAGCACTGCTGCATGACAGCAAAAAGGTCCCGAGTTCAATCCCAGGTTGGAGCGACCTGGGTCCTTTCTGTGTGGAGTCCGATTGTCCACCCTGTGTGTGCGTGCAAAATTTCATTTTGAAATATCCCCTAATTTTTGCGAGCACTGTATTAGATATGATGTAATCTTGTATGAAACCATTCGTGGATTTTTGCCTTTCAAACTGCACATAATCTGTCACTTGAGTCAGATTTAGTGTCGAGTCAGATCTTGGCAGACATGACATAGACCCTAGTCACTACTTAGACACTTATTGAAAGTGCAGGTCCTACAGTTAAGCATGGCCCAGCATAGGGGACATACATAGTACTGTGCAAAAGTCTTAGGCCACAATTAATAATAGATATACATTCCAATTTTTGTCAGCTTTAGCATATTTAGGAAAGAAAAGTGGTTTCTTGACTGCCGCCCTTCCTAAAAGACCTGTTCAAGGTTCTTCAGCCTGTGGAATGCTGAACTTTGCATAAAGCTACTAGATGCCCCTACTACTCAAGTATAAAAGGATCAATGTATTTATATATGTGTAATAAAAATATTTATTTATAATATTTATAAATGTATAATAATTATTGTAATATTTTTTTTGTATGCTAGTAAAGAGAGATGAGAAATAATTGTATATGGTCCTTTTGTCATTGCTAAAACAATGGGATATTTAATCTTTAAACGGTGACCTAAGACATTAAACCAATGACAGATATTATTAGACACGTGATCATATTTGGTCATGCTGATTATTCGAAGAATTACTGCACTATAAAACCTGATCAAATCAGGTATTATATTTCTGTTTTGCTGTTATTTTTGTTGCCCGCTTAAAAAAAAAATGTAAAACATACATTTTTACCAATGTGCCATTTTGACCAGTAGAACAAATTAATATGTTGTTTTATTCCAGCATTGAATTTCTTCTGTCCACTGTTTTCTGTCCAGTCTGTCAAGGCTAGACTGTTCACCGCTACCTGATTTATTGACCAACCATCATCTGTATGATGATGATATGACCTTTGCTCCTCCTCCAATTATATCTGCAATAATTGAATTTATGTCTTTTATATCAGCTCCATAGATTCTAATATGCACTGCACTTCAGGCAGGCAACTGCCTAAGAAAACAATTTTAGTAACTTATTACCAGAAGCGTGTTTAAACCTGTCAATGTAGAAGCATTGCATTGCAAAGATGATTTTATAATCATTCTTACACACTGCCAGGTTTTAAAATCCTTTCAGATACCATGGGCTCATAAAGAAATGACCGTTTATCAATGTTTGTGGAAGATCTAATGACTTAGTCATCCAATCATGTCTGATTCATACCATGGACTTTACTTTGTGCACTGGGGTGCAGTCATGCTGGAACAGAAAAGGACCTTGCCCGAACTGTTCCCACAAAGATGGAAAGGTGCAGTTAACCAAAATGTCTTGGTGTGCTGAAGCATTAAGGTTTGCCATCATTTGAACCACAACCCCTCGTTATCCCTCTTCCACCAGTCTTCACAGTTGACACGATGCAGTCAGACAGGTAACGTTCACCTGGTGTTCTCAAAAAATCCCAGGCTCATTAACCAGTCCAACAGACGGATATTACTAATTAATTCAGAATGTTTTCACTGCTCAAATGTCCAGTGGTGTTATGTTTTATAGCACGTCATCCTACAGATCTTACAGATGTGAAGCTTAATTGCAGCTGCTGGTCATGGAAACCGATGCTGTGAGGTTCCCAGCCAACTGGTTTTGTTCTGCTGATGATGAGCCAGTTTATTCCTGGTCACCATAGCACATGGGACTTCTCTCTTTTACTTTGCGGCGCAGTTGCTGTGGTTACTAAACACTTTTCAGTAATACAACTCGGATGATTATGGAATGTCTAGGAGGGAAGACATTTCACTAATTTGCAACACTGCTTGCAACAGTGGTATTTTCTCACAGTACCATGCTGAAATATTCACGTAGGCAGACCGTACGTGCTTGGTTTTATATCAGGATGAAACTGAAGGAAACACCTGAATGAATTGTCCCAATGTCTTGCGTCCATGTCGTGTATGTATATTTAAACATTGTATTATCATAAATGCACGCTCGATCACTGACGTCCGTTTACATTTCCTGCTCCCTGCATACTGAAGGACGAAGACTACCAGGGGATCGTGCAGTACGCGGTGTCTCTGGTGGACGCTCTCCTGTTCATCCACTACTTGGCCATAGTGTTGCTGGAACTGAGGCAACTGCAGCCGTGCTTCTCGCTCTGCGTCACGCGTTCCACAGACGGAGAGATGCGACACTACAACCTGGGACAGCTCAGGTAAGGAGGAACCTACTAAATACAGCCATGAGTTGTGTGCTAGATTAGCTGCATAGCAGTACTTTGAAGGAACAGATAGGTATTGTTTTTTTTGTGTGTTTTGCTATTTTAATTCAACCCAAAACAGTTGTTTTATTAGAACGTGCTGCTGTGTCTATAAAGATTATAGCTTTCTGTCATTTACATGCGTCATCAGTACACGTGTGTATTTAGGACTGGGCAATATAGAGGGGGTTTTGTTGAGTTCTTGAAATTGTATTGTATATACACAACTTAATTGAAAGGGCTTTTTGTTTGTTTGTTTTGTTTTTGTTTGGTTTTTTTTCATTCGATGCACTGTACGGCCACACAGACAGCATGGTGGCTCGGGTGCGGTTGCACCGCTTCCTTACAGCAAGATGAAAACGCACAGTTTAAAGCTGGAACTGTGTTTAAAACAAAACTTCATGCGTTTGTTGCGCTGTCACACAGAGCTCAATTGTGACCATCTTTGATGAATTGTGGGTTGCTGCCAATAACACTGAAAACCGGCCGAACCCTGTGACCAGCCGATCGATCTGTACATCTCTAGTTTAGTGTTTGCCATGTATTGGTTAGTCTATCAAATCAAGTGTTTGTTTCTTCTTTGTTTCTTTTTTTAATGTGATTGGAGACTTGTAATCGAGTTCAGAAAGCTGTGCTTTTGTTTCTATTACTTTCAAACTTAAATGGCATTATGAAACCCTAGACACAGGGCCCAATCCTTTGTAGGGCACTCACATATTCGTACACACTCTCGGACACCAAGGGCACTTTGGAAACACCTTGGAAAGACATCCAGGTTTGGGATTGAACCGGGGACACTGGAGATAACCACTGCATTATGTCCTAATTATGTTCATTCTTGATTGTTTGTTTTATTTATTTTTTTCTATTTAATGCATTGCATTCTCACATGCATGCACTTTCTTGTTCTTTAAGTATACTCCCTAACTACCTAACTCAAGTGACCCAGATCACCAAGCATGAGAATTCTTGAAATCATAAATCCTCTCCTGCAGGGAAGATCCTCTCCATGCCCTGCACTCTGTCATCATTATTACTGCAGCATGAAGCTACCGTGCTATCATAATTACACAACCCCTCTGGCCTTTATCTTGCTATCTCTCTCCTCCCCTTTCTGATAACGATCCAGATCCAGACTGCCCTTTTACAATATGTTACACACACACACACACACACATTTAGTTTTTTGGTCTTTATTGACCATATCGAGTACATATTTACAGCACAGTGAAGAAACTATATTACGCATTTTTGTTGCAGTGAGGTGGGAATAAAAGGGTTAATTGTAGAGGTGCTCTGTCCGATAAAACTGTACATAGAACCCCAGTCTGCTGTTTAAGAAAACTGGTCTTACAATATGGCCCTTAAGAGTTTACAGTATCACTGCGAAAATATACTGCTTCTAAAATTAGGGGATAGTTTACTTTAAAGGGGCAAATATATGTGAACCTTTATGTGCAAAGTGCATTTAGAATTGGCTGTAACATTTGTAGGCACTTTGAGAACATTTTTTTTACATAAATGCTTTATGTGGCAGATCATTAATCCAGTTGTTTTGTAATCCATGCTGCTGTTTATGGGCATGTGCCCTTTAATGTCCATCCATTGAATGGATATACAGTAAGTAAGATTTACATACATTTGTTTTATCTTCTTTGTTGTCTGTATATTGACCAGTCAAAAATGTAGTCACTAATGAATAAATAATACATAATGGCTTACAATACCTACCTACTTCCTGTAGACTTGAATTGGTGCTACAGCAGCTATATCCGAATGATGGTACGTTTTGAAAACTCGTGCAAATTCAGCCACTGCCTTCACACTGTGGCCTTTGGCTCGCCCAAAAAAAAATCACTCCTTTTTGCCAATCATTAATGTCTGCAATGTAACCTTTTTCCACACATCGAACGAGACGTACTCCTCGTCCAATACCATCTGCATGAGCCTGCCGTTACCACAATGCAAGGTGACAAATTTGTTGTCCAGGGACAATATAGCCTCGGGTGAAACAGTGATGGTTTAGGGCTGTCTCCTCACAGCTCAGAGGTCTCCAATTCAATCACCACCCTTGACTTTAACCCCTGCCCTCCCTGTGTCTGTGTAGGTTTACTCAAGGTGCTCTGGTTTCCTTCCACATTCCAAAGACATGCATTAGGTGAAACGGTTACTCTAAATTGACCCACGACTTGTGTGCTTATATAACGTTGTCTGTCATGAATCTAACCTTTGATGCTGATAAGACGTTACATAGACAACAAATTAATTTTATGTCTGAATGACAAAATATCTCAATAAAACAACAGAAAAGTGAATCACAGTCTTAACAGCAGAATGCATGGTAACGGTCCTTTCGTTTTCTGTCTTTCAGTTCTTGTGTTGCATGTGTTGTAATGCAGACTATAGTGCTGTACTAATATTCATTTATGAATATTCGTTCATTCATTCATTCATTATCTTCCGCTTAATCCACAACGGTCAGCCGTTGGTCCACGCGGCGCAAGGGCAATAACAACCCTAGACGGCACGCCAATCCATCGTAGGACAAACACACAGTCACGCACACAGTCACACACTAAGGGCCACTTTAGAGACACCAGTTAACATAACATGCATGTCTTTGGACTGTGGGAGGAAACCGGAGGACACCCAGGCAGACAAGGGGAGGGCAATCAGACTCTACACAGAAAGGACCCAGGTCACTCCACCCTGGGATTTATCCCGGAACCTTCTTGCTATGAGGGCTGCTGCCCCTATGTTCATATTGTCTTTAATTAATATTTTAAATGAATTTTGAAACATTATATACAAAGTACCTAAACCTGTATTCAGTGGTAATGGATGGGCTCCGGTCCCCTTTCCAAAACCCTGACGGGATTAAGTATAGCGAGACAGTGGTCTTATAACTTGACTCCATTGTTGCCCCCCAGTAATTAGTCTGCAAGTTTTACTGTCAGCGTGAATGTAAATGGAACTGTAGTGGGGGTGTTCTAGTTATAAAATGAATTTAATGAGATTAATGACAAAACTGGTTCAACATCAGTGCTGACGGATGCAAGCATCACAAAAATAGGTCAGTTTAACATTCTTCATACTGGAGAACTGAAGACAGGGGAAGACAGATGTGCAAACAGCAACAACGTTCAGTGGTAATTAGGCTTTGTTTGCTTTTCATGCTTTTCATAAATAATTGATCTAAGGGGTGGGAGGTTGCGAAAAACGCTTTTTGAAACTCTTGTAAGAAATAGCTTTTAGTTGAACATTGTATTTTTGTATTACAGTGGTGTCTAAAAGTTTGTGACCTAAAAGGCATTTCCCTATGTTCTAACAGTATTAAAAATAATCAGTCATCGTCCAACAATTGTCTGCGTAACTCCCGCCACATGAGGCGAGATGATCCTGGCTAGGATCAGGATCATGTACACAGGGATCCACAGCCTGTCCCAGAATTTATTTTGGCAAAAGTGCTCCCTGGAACGCAATGGATTAGTGCTGAAAAAAAGTCTTTTTTTTATTATTGCTGGAAAATGAAGATGAAAGATTTTTTTTGTTTGCTTCATGTATAAGCTCTACAAATATCGCTGTGGACACACAAATGTCTAAGAACTTGTGAGTATTAGAGTCTCTTAAGACGGTGCTGGAGCTGCAGCACAGCGATAGATTGATTGCATTCATTTTAAAAGTGCATGTCAGCATGTTCAGGACATGCAATTTTAGATTTAATTGCTTTCACTACACTTATCAAAATATCTTCTGCCACGTCTTCAAACTGTGTGTGTAAATAGTTGCTGACAAAAAATTAAAGAAAAAAATTAAACACCGCCAGAATTGTCGGATTGCTGCAAAACTCAGTGTGCAGTTTTATCCCAGGCAGATATGTAAATCATAACAGTTCTGTTCTGATTACACACTAGGTCTTACCACAAGAGGGTATGCATCTTCTACTGCCCTATAAAAAGGCTCTCAGAAGCTACTTTCGGGTTGTGTACCTATATTAGTGAGAGATGGTTGACATGCTAGACATACCTCTACAATGTACTAAGAACTCATTTAGCCCAGTTGAATGGCTGGGGGTGCGTCATTGGACTGAGAAAAGCAAGATGGTTGTTCCAGCGAATTGCCAGCCATTTAGGCCATTGGGAAGTTGCTTTAAGGTGTTTGGAGTAGTAGGTCTGTGAGTACCTTCACACACTGCTTTTAAATGGCCAAGAGAGACCACGAGTAGAGAGGATAGTTTGATCCGCCAACAAGCGCAAGCAGCTCTTACGGGTTGGTTGTCCAACGTCTAGACACAGGTGGTAACTTCACTACACACCTGCTTCTGTGCCCGGACCATTTTCAAGTGCTTAGCAGAATGTAAGTTGTTGTTTTTTGCACCCACGTCCTGTCGATGACAGCCAACCACTTGCCTTCAGCTGCATTGGTGCCATAAACGAAAACCCTGGACTGAAACGGAGTGGACCTGTAGCGACAGGATCTACAGGCCACAACATATGTGAGCAAGATGTACTACAGGATCCCAAGTGGAAAATGCTTGCTTCCAATGCTTAGCCGTATCTCATCTTGTATCCGTGCTAGAGGCAGCCAAACAGGCTACCAGAGCCTCCTTTCAATTGTACAGTTTTCCCTAGCAAACCTATCCTATCATTCTAATATTGTAATCACTTACATATGTCATCATTACCTTCACACACACATATTCATGTATATATACACACACACACACATTCGATTCCAATAACCCCTTGGTGATTTTTTTTTTCCTTTCTAGGACGTGTTACAATAAAAAGAAAATGGTAGTAAAGGTAGAGCTTTGGCTCTGGAATAAGCCAGATTTGTGTCATTATGTAGGCTAGTGACCCAAAGGCATGTGATGCATACTATGCTTAAAATATTGATCTGCTTTCTACCTAAACTATGATTATCCACTTTAAATGAGTAATGCTGGAAACAGATAAATAAATCTTGCTTTTTAATAGACGGGGGATATCTCCAGTACTGGCGGGCAAACACCTGCTGAAGTTAATGAGTTAATGTCATTTTCACTCACATGCACCAGGCATTAGAGACTGGCTGTGTTGCACATACTCCAAGCAATAGAAATTGAATTAAAGCATAAGCAAGCAGCATCACTTACCACCCACTACACACACCTTATTACACACAAATGAATGTTCTCAGCAGATGGTATATGCCCTGCTAATTTCTGTTGCTTTCTGTTTCAACAACAAAATAACAAGCACACTGCTGTTTACACCCTTCTTACGATCTAATTTCAATAACCAAATGCAGCATTTTACACAGTATTTTACACAGTATTTTAAAGCGTTTTAGAAGTGCTTTTTAAATCTAAGACACTATATAGTTCTGAGAACTGTGCCCCATTTGTCATTTGCTCAAACAACAGGAACTGGGGACGTCTGTAGTTGGGAATTGTAGTTGTAGTGGGGAAGATTGTAGGGATAGGGACCTTTTTAACTTCTATTTCAAGATACCTTGAGCACCTAAAGTAACGTAGATTGATCCAGTTGAACGTTTTGAGCTCAGCAGCCATGTTTAAATATACTTTGCAGAATTAGCCATATAAACGACAGATATTTGCCTCTTAAAATGGAAAAACCGGGACAAACGAACCAAAAGTATCCAGGTTTTACTGAATATATTGAATCTTGTAAGTGAAACTTGCATGGCTTTCCTCACTTTCGTCACAGTGACTCTACAAACTCGAACTCTGCTTAAAATCGAGGTTATTTTGTTGAAGGTTTAGGGCAAAGGTGACTGAAATAGGACCTAAAATATTAGAACTGCACACAGACCAAATAATGAGAAGGTCAGAACAGCATGTTAAGATGATCCGTATCACATGCTAATTGAAAAGTTGTATCTTTTTTGTTTTTTGTTTGTATTTCCCAGCTAATAGTTTTTGCGGTCATAATTTCAGCTAAGTCCCAGTCTTCCCTGTGTGATCTGTCATTTCCACGACTTCCTCATTAACTCTTCCTTCATCATTACAGTATCCAGAGGGCAGCTGTGGTCATCTTGGAGAACTATTACAGAGATTTTGCTGTACATAACCCAGCACTGCTTACAGCCTCCAAATCACGTGCAGCCAAACACTTGGCTGGCCTCAAGGTCTACAACGTGGATGGTGAGTTAACAGCCTCAATTGTAGCTTTAAAACGACTTGTTCAACTTCCTCCATGTACACTTATGAAATTTTCTGCTATTTGAACTGCCACAAATGCCTCAATCAAATGTTTCAATGCAAATAGTTGTTAGTTCTGTTCAGTAAGACTGAGATGGATATGGCCACAATAACATGTTGTTCAACAATATTTAAAAAATATATACTTTTAATACTTTTAACATTTCTTTTGACAAAGTTAAATGACTTTACATAATCCGTATTAGCAAGAGTTTGTCTTTTTTTGCTTTAATCTGAGGCAGTTTTCTTTATGTGGGGAGTTAATCCTTCACAATTTAAGATGCAAAAGGATTGTGAACCCGTGTGTAATAACTATTCAAATCTCATTCAGCAACGGTCATATGTAATGTAGCTGCTGATTTATCATTGTCAGGGGTTTTTTTTTGTTTTTTTTTAATCATTCTGGGATTTATTTGTCATTGGTCTTTAAAACAACACTTACAGTCAAATTATCGACCAGCTTTATGTTTATTAAATCTCTCACACATGTTTTATACTTTATTTTACATCATTCCATTGTAATGGTTGGAAGGGAAGAATGTTTGTCAAGGCTGTTCCTGCTTGAACTACCTCAAGTCTTCCTCCTAATATCATTTCTGTATACTTCCCATAGTATAAATCAGTGGTTGTCAGTTCTTCTCCTGGATCTCCACTGTTCTGCACTTTCTAGTGTTTTCCTTTCTTCTAACACACCTGACCCAATTACTAAGCTCATTAACAAGCCCATTATGAGTTACTGGATGTGTTTACACACTCTAAAATATTCAGAGCGCATGGGGTGGTTCGAAAACCGGGATTAAGAAGCTCTGGACTCACTCGTTCTCCATAAACCACCATACCTCCTGCATCTGTATAAACATCTCCTGCCAAATAATATTGTCATATATACAGACAAGTTAAAGATAATGCAGTACTTCTATCAACATGTGCTTAATCTGCATAAAACTATCAACATACATGTGTGTGTATGACTAACATGCATCCGAATAGGGATTGTACATTTGACAGGAAACATTTTTCCCTCTGACTCTCGTCATAGCAGCTTTGGCTCCAGGTCACAATGTATGTGTGTTGAGATTTTTTAAAGGGGTGATGACCATTAGCCTTTCTGGGGAGCATGGGGACTTGTTTGCATATTGGGTACTGAATACCGTACTGTATATGAAGATAAAGAAAAACACGGGTAACACAGCGGAGATCTACACTGAGTCAGAACTATTGTGAGACTGAATCTTGATCCAGTGTGTTGTCATAAAGTTGACTCTTGCAAGGGACCCTCAGTCTGTTGCTGTTCAAATTGCTAATATAACTGTTTTCTGGTCTTATGTGTCCCTGCTGCAAAAGAGCTGTTTGAGGATAAGCTTAAAGCTTACCTAATGGATAGTAAGTAAAACATGAAGCTGTCATGATCCTCTAACACCCGTGTTATTTTTTTTTTTGTCAAACTGAACCTCACACTGCTTTAAGCTCTACAAGAATGACACTTCGACCGCAGTACACAATGCATGATCACTTGTTTTGTTTATTCTAGAAATGTGTGGGGTTTTTTTGTTCTAGAAAGTACATTTTGTTTTCCCGTGAATTTCTAAAGCATGCACTGCACTGACACTGATGTGATGGCGGTGTTAGTGTGTGTTTTGTTGATACGATTGAGTCACATCCAGAAGGGCTGCTGGAGTTTCTAAACGATGTGTTCACTCTATTAGAAAGAAGTACCTCAGGCCACTCTCTTAAAAACAGTAGCTCATCAGGATGATGCCTGCTGGGTGCTTGTGGCTGGACTATTTTTGGTTGGTGGACTATTTTAGGTCCAGCAGTGACACTAGGGTGTTGTGAAAAAACTCCAGCAGCACTGCTGTCTGATCCACTCATTTCATCACAACACAGAAACAAACCACCACATTAGTGTCACTGCAGTGCTAAGAATGATCCATCAGCAAAATAGTATATGTTACCATCTAACCATTCATTAGATAATTAAGTAAAAGCGGGCAAACAAAGTATGTAAAGAAAAAGACCAGTGACAGCCTGTACATATAGAACTACAAAGTGCTTCTAGACGGTAAGTGGAATCGATGAAATGGACAGTGAGTATTGAGACAAGTCAGTGTTTGTTGTTTTCTTTTTTTAATTAAAATAGCACAACAGTACCACATTTTATTGCAGTGTCCCTGCCTAAGAGCTGCCAACACCAAAAACAACAGATTACCAGAGCAGTATATTTTTTAAAATGCAAAATATTATTTTAATGATAAGAAAAGGCATGCACATGCTGTATTTCATGTACCATGTGATGGGTTGGCGTGTAGCAGCATGCATTAGAAAGTGTGTGCGAAGTGACTAGTTACTCACCAGTTCTGTTCCCTGTAGACTAATAGTGCTCTTTAATATCTATAATGTAGGGCATATATAATAAAGGTCCTTTTAGATACAGGCCGTAACTTTCAAGTTCTTTCAAGGACGAAACGATGGGCAATGTTTGAAAAGTTATCCTGATAAAATATTCTGGATAACTGGAGCTTTATTTATTATTCATTAATCTTGTTCATTATAATAGTAAATATACCACCCATTATTAAGTTTATAGTATTTGTTATGTATGTATGTATGTATATATGTGTATGTATATATGTGTG
>JAUZST010060715.1:0-23245 GCA_034779995.1 Parotocinclus haroldoi
CCGTCAAGAGAAGGCGTCAGATCACACTGGATAAGTTCTTCAAACGTTGACTGGAATTGAGTAAGAACTTGTTTTTTTTTTTCAGTATTATGCTTTGCATGCTGAGTATCTATATATTGTGTTGTAGATCGTTTCGAAAAACTTGGCTGCAAATTTAGTTTTCAATGAACAACGTTCGTAACTAACAGTAGTTTTTGTTTGTATGTTCGCTATACGTGCAAGTCGCACAATAAAGGTTTAATAAACATTTAATATGTTACATAAATTATAGCACGTCCCGTCTTGTAACAATCGTTTAAATCGGACCAGCCGGTTATTAGGACCAAAACCATTGTGTCCCAATGTGATCCCATTAACCGGATTCGACTGTATTTAGTTTCATCTTGTCAGATGTGGGTTGGACTGGGAATGGAAACATTCCCTCCAAACTTTGTCTTCTGACATGATAGCATCCCATAGTCGCTGCACATTACACAGTATTCCACATATCCCAGTGGTGCGCTATTGGATTGCGCTCTGGTGACTGTGGAGCAAATTTGAGTCATGTTCAAGAAACCAGTTTTGAGATGATTTGCACCTTGTGACATGGCATGAAGAAGATGAAACACTGTGGTCATAAAGGGATGAACACAGTGCAGCCATGCTTTCATGTTCAGGCCATATTGTACAATTTTGGTGATTTGTTGCTTGTATGGAATTTTGACTTGACAGTAAATCTGAATCAGCCACTGGACAACCAGGTTTTGCTTTTACATGTCAACTTATCATTCTTCGCTCTATTCAAAGATGACAATTCTCGCATTTACAGCGTTGAAAATGTGACTGATGGGCATGTCCAGCACTCTGGACTGGCCTGCAAAATCCCCAGATATAAATCCTCTTGAAAATCTATGGCACTACCTGGAATGACGAGTAAGAAACCAAGGACGAAATCCACAATACACAATACTTTGATGCAAGAGTGGCTGAACACTGATCGCCTCTCCAGTCCATGCCAAGTCACATTCAAGGTGTGATTCACATTCATGGTGGAATTACTTGTTATTCATTTTCTGAAAGGTGAGCTTATTATCCAGTTCAGTATGGACTCCGCTCTGGGACTACTGCTTACCAATGGCCATGAAGATCTCATTAACATTCATGGCAGTCTTGGCGGATGTCTCCATGAAGAGCAGGCTGTTGTCATCTGCATACGCCTGTGCTTCCTGAAAAGCCGTGCAGAGAAGTCATAATCATTCTTGAGCATATTAACTTCTATTGTATATACTCCCCATGCATGCAAACACACCCACCTGGAAATCCACAGCTCTCTTGTTGGTAAGGTCAGCCTTGTTCCCAGCCAGGGCAATGACGATGTTGGGGCTGGCCTGTCTCTGTAGCTCCTTTACCCAGTTTTTTGCTCTGGTGAATGTGTCCTGGAATAAAGCCAAGTCATTTAGAGCTGCTTTGTTATGAGCTAGGGTCTGACCAATATATCAGAGGTCCATAAGGTCTCATTATTGGAGGAATAACACCGATGCAACATATTTTATAAAAAGTTAATGCTATGTTTCAATTGTATTCATTTTTTAACCATGTGAAGCACCCAAAGTTAAGGGCTGCATCAGAAATGATCTACTATTTCTTACTTTCTCTATACCACACAGAGCACTCAACTTTCTCTACATCAAAACAATTATGTATGTACATAAACCATAATAGTGCACAGGTTAGCATTTTAAGTAAAAACACACTTCATACAGGAGACACTGAAAGCGGAGAACCGCTCATCAGATCAAAAACAAAAAAAACACATTGAGTCTTAAAGCAGCATGAACTTGTAAGTCGCTTTGGACAAAAGTGTCTGCCAAATGTAATGTAATGTAATGTAAATCAAGTACAAAAGTGTCTTTAGTCTTCATATGGTGAACACTGATTTCATCTGTATTCTATAATCTAGCATTTAAAAACACTACATTTATTTATTTTCTGCATTATCAGGTAAAGAATTTCACATTTTTAATGACTGTACCTATTGTGTCCAACCTAGTATTCACGAGTGGACCACTAGAGGGTGCTCCATGGCCCACTTGTGGTTTACTGCTGTGAGGTTGAAGAAATTTGAACAGCGAGTGTGTTTATGCACTTAATCTGATCATAGTCGGATTTTTGGCAGTTTTCTGATTACTTGAGTATACAGCATATTCCGATCTAGAAATCAGAATAAAAAAATCCAATAGAGGGAGCTGTATATTATTCAAGTAATCAGATTGCCCACAGCATGTATACCAATTACCCGATTTCCCAACCCAACACGTTGCCAGGTCCACCTATTCTAAAGACCCTGTTTGCATTTGACCTCTGTTACAATGGAAACAAAATTTTCTCGTGGGATCTGGGAACCTCAGAATTAAACGCACCACGGAAATAAAGGAACCCAGACAGCGTTCGAACACTGCCCATCATATACTCGAGAAAACGAAGGATTTAAAGTTCATGGCTCATATTTCTGTGAGATTTAAGCTGGAATGTCAAGACATGATGAAAATAATGTTAATGTTAATAATATTAAACAGCTATTAGTGCAGATATACCAAACTGACCACCACATACTTTCTATTGTAATACTATGTAAATTCTTATTTCACTGTAAAGCGGACTCGCTTAGCCCCTCCTTACATTATATATATTAAGGATGGGGGGAAAATTTGAATTTTAGATTAACAAATGTCAATAATCGATCACACTTGCATCTGAACAGCTTCTGTTCTTACACAAGAACTTAAACATTAGCACTCTGAGCTCTGTAATTGTCCATTTTGAGTTTAATATTCTTAAAGTATCTGTTTTGGCTTTCTTTGCTCCTTTTCTTCGTTGCGCTTCTCTCAGTCTCGCGGTCTCTTCAAAAAGTTTCTCTCTTTTGACTTTTGGACCGATGTGACGGTGGGGCAAGATCTAGCCAATTATTGGCTGCTGGAGCTAAGCCCCGTCCACTAGCTCATCCTACAGAGCTCGCTACGTCAGCAAAAGCACGAAAGTCTTTTACCCTGATTGGAAAATGGTCAGGAATAAACACAGGGAAGACAGTTTTAAAGATGACCTCTTTTATTAATGCGCAGTTCGTCGTATAGGCTTACAGTCACACTACTAATTTGTTCATCTAGGTGATATTTTGATACCATAATATTAAATAAAAAACTTAATGTTAAGATTTAATAAGCTGGAACAAACCACCCAGCAACAGGCATTCAATACATCATTTTATATAGCTTTATCAGTATATTTTATTTTACGTTTTAATTCAGATTTCAAGTATATTGTTAAGCAGCCAAAACATCATACAGTTTAGATGTTTAAATGTTCTACTTTAGGACATTGTCAGAACACAACCTTTATTTCACAAAGAGAGCGAGCTACGTAACGTTAACTAAACTGAGGTAAGTGAAAGTTGGCACTCTACCTAGACAACCAGTTATCAGTCGAACTCTAAGCCTCATTATTAAAAGGCATAAATGTTAAAACTGGCTGATATTTAAAAACAAACAGCTTCCCTGTGTTTATCACCAACTATTTTACCTTTTTTTTAAAAAAAAGAGTGCCGTTCTTTCGCCGGTGGGTGGGGCTCAACTCCAGCAGCCAATGATTGCTTAGATATTTTGGTTCTCAAAACTTTAGGACCTATTTTGACGCCATAGATTTGTTTCATGTAGTCACATGGTAAAGAAAAAACTCTGTATAGAAAAAAAAACGAATAGAGATGCATAATCGATAATATTTCATCAATAAAAGGGGGGGGGGTCAAATTTAAATATCCCCTGTGAGCACTATATTACTGACATAATACTCAAAACCTAATCAAGATACAATCCAGACAAGACCAGAGATGGCTAATAATGGTTAAAATTAGCCTGCTGCTGAAATGATCAATTTGAGCTGTGTTAGCAGGCATAAGCTTATAAATTCAACTTGTTTGTATTACGTAAAAATTAACCTTTGGTCTGCAAGAATTCCAGGTTCTTTCATATACTAGCTATCAGTGATCCATTTCATACTGCTGGATCATAAACTATATTGCTCACAAAAACTATGGGATATTTCAAAAAGTAATATCCTCTTAATGGAATATTCCTCAATTTCCATGAGCAGTGTATCGTCCCGCATCAAACCCTTGACTGCCATCCTCTCATTTATACTACACTGCACGACAAATGCTAAACTTGTCAAATCTAACATTAAAGCAGCAGATGCTTTTTTTTTTTAAAGCCCTCAAACAGCCAAAGCTAATGCCATACGGAACGCGAGTACTCATTACATTCTGACCTTTAGTCTTTTCTCCGAGCAAAGTCTGCCTAAACACAGTGTGTAATAACCAACCTCAGCAGTCAGTCAGCTGAGTGATTGTTATGCACAGAAAACTCTGTTGAGCACAACTGTGTGCACACGAGAATCATTTTGAAGCTCTGTGACCTCTAATGTGCCAAAACAGAAATGCTGGTCCAATCTATAACAAGCACGCAGGGTATATACTTATATTAGTGCTAAAAACTATTCGCTTTATAAACGAGCACAATTGCACTTCGCAGTGCCGCGCAGCCATTTGAGCATACGAAGAGCATAAAACAACCATTTTTATGTTACGCCTATTCTTCCAATTCAAACCTATCGGCAATAAAGTGTATAACAAAGCAAAGCGATTCAAGAAAAAAGAAAAAAAAAAAAAAAGAGGACTTTCCATTTGCGCCACAGCTTTGTCATTATAGCAGTATAAAGTACTAATAAACAGCAGCAATAGAGAGGTTTGATATTACTAGGTCCTGTTTTAACACAATTAAGCTTTTTACTTGTTAAAAAAAAAAAAAAACAACTACACTGCACTACAAATGCTAAACGTGTTGACTCTAACATTAAATCTAACATTAACATTATACCTAAACATATGGCATTTTAGAATCAAAACTTGGGATTGATAAACAAAATTTAAAAATGCAAAAAACATACCAAACCCTAGCTGGCAGTTCCTAGGGTTCACCCTAAACTTTGAAATAACGTACTTCTTTTGGTACTTTGTATGCCTTATTGTGGGGTGGTTGGTTAGCAATTGCATTTTTCTCTCTTATATTGACATTACCAGAATATATATATATATATATGTGTGTGTGGAATGTTATGTTCATGGTCTTGTATACGTTATGACTTTATGCACATCACTAGGGGTACACGTGTTCTTATAAAGTGCTATTCAAATAATTGTATTTACTTACTGACAGTAAATAGCGTTGCCATGAACACGGTCTGCTACAATGTTTAGATGGGCGATTAGTGTCAAAGTGACATTCACATGAATACCGCGACATGTTTCCCCAGCATTATTGTCATTTTGGCTTATCTTGTTTGCTCTATGGTAACATATTATTACAGCTTCCATCGTGGAAGGCTGCCAAACCACAGCAGTTACCAGAATAACAACTCGGTCATGCAAAATAATGGTTTTATTAGATACCATGTGCAAGCTGTGCTTAGGTGCCATTAGACAGAGATTGGTAGAGGGTTTGTCTGTCAGAATGAGCAGCAATGAGCAAAGCATAGAAGAACGTGCTCCAAAACATTTAGCAAACTCACCAATTCTATTCCATGTAGACCAATAGTGAGGCGTGTATAGAATGTAAGGAACAGGGAGTTGGGAAGCATTTCAAACACAGCTTAAAAAAAAAAGCAGGTGATTCTCATGGTCAAGCCGCGAAACCGCAATGAAAGGCTTCTAAAATGCTTTTATAGTACGGTGTAAAAACACTAAAAGGTTTTCTCTGACCCAAGTCTGTTGTTCATTTCAAGCGAGTGAAGTGCGTGTCGTGCAGTCTTACTGTGTTAGTAATGTCGTAGACTACAATGGCAGCCTGGGCTCCTCTGTAGTACATTGGGGCCAAGCTGTGGTATCTCTCCTGTCCAGCTGTGTCCCAGATCTCAAACTTTACTGTTGTATCATCAAGGCAGACTGTCTGTGTGAGGAATGCAGCTGCGAAGAGACAAGACCAAGACAAGGAGAGTTGAGGAATACAAAAAAAAAAAGGAATACAGTATTCAAAGAAATAAATAATTTAATTTGATGCCAAGTCAGGGCCAATCAGGCTAATTTATCTGTATGAGCATGTTTTACACTGCTGATCTAAAGATCATTAGGGTTTATGCTACTGGAGTGACACTCCGATATAGTTATTATATTTAAAATTGACTGAAACCTCAAAACAATAAAAGAGTGAAAATGATAAAGGATCGAAAACGATAAAATATTGAACAAACAATATAGTCAGAGTCATTTGGGGTGTCTAAATATTTACTAACACTGCTGGGTCGTGACACAAGCATGGATTTCAAACACACCACAAATCTTAGGCCACCACTAGATTTTTAGGGGTTTAGTATTTGTATATTGACCATATGTACTGCTACATGTATACTGATACTTAAAAGTGAATTAAATGAAATACTTTAATTTCTGTAAGCAGTAAGCCAACACATTGTTGACGACTGGACCCAAAAATCTTTTTTCCACGTCCCTTTCTCTTTTAAGTTATTTAATAAATACTTCTATTTATTTATTTTCTTATTTAATATAAATACAAAACAGTTGGCAAATATCAGTTATCTTCTTAATTATCAGCTCGAAAACCATGAGCCCGTGTTACCCTGGAGGGTAACATCCAAACAGGCTCATAAAAGCAGCAGTTCCTTAATGATTTCTGTACTAGTAGCACATTTCCCAAGGTCAAGCCAAATAATTATTGAAAAGCACAAGGAAGGATAAAAACAAACAAACAAACAAACAAAAAAAAAAAACAACCAGACTTAAGTAAGGTGGGTATTAGAAAGAATGTCACGATACGATTATCACATTGTGAGATACGATGCATATTGCGATATTCTACATAGTTCACTGAAAATATAAAGAGAGTTAAAATACAAGTTAGGATACTTCTGTTATCAGACGTCTTAACGCATCACATCCCATTCCATTCAGCAGTGATTTTATCTTCTACCAAAGTCGTTTTCTGGTAAGAAATGCATACTGTTAAACTCATTGACATTAGCACTGGTGCATAGTCAGTGGGCCAGGTCACATGACTGCATCTCGCATACAAGCTTTAACACAATGAGCTCTGCGACTTCTGACCTACCAGCTGACACCATATAAAAATTCAGGATAAGGGAAAAAAAAATAAATAAATAACTGGAAGAGGAAAAGTGCTGACTCCTTCCTGACTCTGTGGCTGACAAAAGCATGTGACATCCTGTCTACAGATTTCTCTTTCCATTTTCTTAGTCGTGCCAGCTCATAATCAGCCAAAATATGGTTTATCCGAATAGTAATTTACAATATGTTCTCAAACATTTAACTAGCCATCAGTAGTTAAAGGAACTTTAAAATGTGTCTGAGCAACAAGAGTTTCTCTAAGGAGAAAGGAAACGGCGCGTGCGAGCGTACACACGCGTGCACACACCGCTCGGGAAATCCTATAGTCGGTCTGTTTCCTTTCCTTAATTTATTATGACTAACTACTTCCTGTCAAATAACTCTAGCAAACTGGAATTCTTTCAACAGGGAAATATACTGCTCACAAACATTAAAGCATATTTCAAAATAAAATACGTACGACTATACAGGTAATATAGGTACTCTCCTTTTTACGATGGCTAGATCGTCAGTACTTCGACTTTAAGATAGGAATCCAATAATTTTTTAAAAAACACATTCAGCAGAACCTGTCCATATTCTTTTATTTTTAATTCTACATTTGACCGGTATGCATAAGCACTCGTCCGGACTCGTATGAGGAATGACATTTGTTTGTTTATTTGGCTTCTTTAACGTCGCTATCGGCATCAGTGGCCATCTTTACACACGCGCCAATTTAAAGTAATCAATTATCCGAGCGCGCATGTCTTTGGACTGTGGGAGGAAACCGGAGTCTGCGTGGGTTTACTCCGGGTACAAGGGGAGGATATGCAGACTCCACACAGAAAGAAGCCAGGCCGCTCCACCATGTGACCTTCTTGCTGTGAGGGAGCGGTGCTAGCCACCGGGCCACCCCGAGTGTGTGATGTAGGGAGTCTCATGGTGACAGTGATGAGCACTGGGAAATGTAGTGAGGAGTAGCTGTAGTTGTACTAAGTTTTTGTTTTTCCATGCTCAATATATTTTTATTACAAGAGATAGTCAATACTTATAGACCATTATAAAATAAGCTTTACGTAAATGACTTTCAACAACTCTAGGAGTTCACATACAACTGTTCGAGTTTGTGTTTTAAACCGGTTTATGTAGACTAGCACGTGACAGTGCATGACATAGCGAAGCGGCAGAAATCAGAATCAGAAAGTGACTCCATTTAAAATGAAATGAAACTGAATCTTGAGATAAAAATAAAAACCGGCGTCGAGCACGCGAATATATACCAAACAGAGTTCATTTCCAAAATTGCCCTTGAACTCATTAACGATGCGTGCACTGACCTCCGATGGTGCTCTCCTGATACTCGTGGAACTGGCCTTTGACGAAGCGCAGCACTAAGCTGGACTTGCCCACAGCCGATTCTCCCAGCAGCACCAGCTTAAACTGGCAGATCTTGTTGGCGGCTGCAGCGGCAGTGCCGTTGGTCCGCGCCGCTCCTCCTCGCCCCGCCATGCCAACACAAGAGGAGAGGGCAGGCTGGGCTAAACCCAACTTCTAGGGTTTAGCAAGAACAGAGAGGATGGGAGAGGAAGCAGAGAGCACCAGGACCAACACCGGCAGAATGAGAGACTGATGTGGGAATGACCGACACTGAAGAAGCTAAAAATAAAAAACACACAGAAAAGTTTACTATAAACAGTTAAAGATAACACTACTAGAGTCCATATTTAAATATTTAATAGTAATTAGCCATATTGGCCATATCTATCTGATATTAAAGAAACCATACAGTCAGACATGGAAAATATAAAGTTTAACACAAAGCATTTATTACTTTCTCAAGTTAACAGTGATTACCAGAGCGTTACATTACAACGCTGACATTTAATGCATGTTCATGAAGGAATCCGCTCTCGCAGAATAAACAGCAAAGCTGTATTTTATTACCCATACAAATTCTGTTCCCTAAAGGATCATATAATAATGAATAAGAGGTTTTTTCAGACACAGCCCATAACTATAGGTACCTCATATGACCAAATATCTTAGTTTATTTAGTTATTGTTGTTTATATTATCAGTCCCAACACGGTGAATTTCCCCACTGTGGGACTAATAAAAGATGTTATTATCTTATTTTTATTTAACATTTAACCAGTATCAGTGGTAATTCATGACAGGAGCAAGGCTAAATACATAGTAGTCAGACACAGATACTGGGCCAATTTAGAGCAACCAATTAACCGAACGCATATCTTTAAAGGACAGTTCCACCCAAGTTAATCCCTAGAACTGTTTGGTGATAAAGCATCTTAATAGAGGCAGAAATCCCCATGTACAATAATGAATGACTGGATTTGAGTCCTTAAAATAACATTAGAAAAAAAGTTCTACCATTTACGAAGACAAAACAGAATCCAAATCTCGTTTAATTCTCAAACTACGTTGCAGCCAGAATGCAACATCAAGCCTAACACGGTCGTTTTTCATCATTTGTTTTAACCACTGTATGAATCAACTGAAATGGGACTGGAATGGCAAATTAAAGTTAACTGAAAGTTTATTAAGCACAGAGCAAAAACATCTATTTCACTTATAAGGCTGATCAGGCAAATAACGGTTTTTAGCTGCAGTTCAAAAGGATGGTGACACCCCTGAGAAACTGTTTACGGTAAAATGACTCACCAGCACTAAAAACTTAAATAACTTCAAATAAAATCACTGTTCTCGCCTATAATTTACTCAACGCAAAATGTACTAGCAAACACTCCAGAGCCGCAAAACATTGCTGGACGACAATTCCCATGCTAGGAGTTAGTGACTCTGAGTCAATGTTTTTCACAAACAAAAAGGTCTTGTTTACATACAGAGCCAACGAATCTGTGTTTGTTGCCTAACCACAGCTAATTCATGGCAAGCTACTGAAACATGTCTAGTCCTGAGCTTTGAGGCAGTTTGCCCCTTATATGGGTCACACGCTTTGAGCTGAGCACAAAGGAGCTTATCGTTTAACAATGTTTATCGTCTCAGAAACAAGTACACAGGGTTGAAGGATAATAAAGCCTTGGGAGAGAAATCGTGATGCAGTGATACAGTGGGCTTATCAGTGGGTTGATGGTAGTGTGGCGGTTGAAGGCAGACAGTACGGGTTAATTAGACAGCAGATCAGTGCTGCAGTGTTCGGTGGGCCTGAATCACCATCCCGAGAGGAAAAAGGGGAAACGCTTGCGTTTCAGAGAATTCTCATTTTTCTTTGGCCACTTGTAATTACAGAGCAAAGTCCAGCAAACAAGTCAAGCAAAACAAATACTTTTTTTTCAGTTATGCACTGCCCTTCATAATGGAAAACAAATATGCAATCTTTTATTGCAAGTATTTATATCCCATGCATCTTATTTGAAATAGCATTTTGATCTCGCATTGGACTTTTGCATTCCTATTCCTCTTCAGCTAATTTCATGAGACATGCAGCAACGTTTAATCTACTTAAACTCTCAGCAGAAAGGGGAGAGATGGACAAACACATTTGGCTAAAAAAATGGCAGAGAACGACAATGAAGGAAAATAAATGAGCATAGGAAACGAAGACAAACTCAGAGCAAAATTTCTGAAGCCACATTGTCACGTGGATGCATGCTGAAATAATCAGAATGTTATGAAGATGATGTGGGACAAGAGCGCGGAATAAATACAGTGGCAAATTTGATAACCAACAGCATGGGGTTGCGTTGGTAATGTGAGAGTCTGGGATGAAGTAAGAAACAATGGAGATGGATTAAAATCCTGTCGCTTTAGTTTGAGCAGCAGCAGATAAAGAAAAAATGTCAACTGTCATTTCACGATCTCCAAACAGAGAATTACTTTCAGTGCTTCATTAATTTTAAGAAATATTAAATGGTTGTTTTCCATTTCAAAAGTATTTAAATACAGGAAATGTGGCTACGGTATTAACCAATAATTAAACGATAGGTTCTCCTATGAGCTCAGGATGAAAGGCTCAAAATTAACTCCTAATTACTTTTTAACTTTCACAGCTGATAGATTACAGTGGTGAAGGCTTGTTAATTATAAGGCATTAATTCAGAATGAATGCCTTTAAATGTTCAGGTGTGTAATAACAGATCATTTTGTCACGAAACCCCAGTAATAATACAAAACACAAAATTAAGGGGCAAAAAGACATGCTTGTCCTTGGACCTGAGCCTCAAGGTTCAGCTTAACTATGAGCATGTGATCGAGTTTAGAGCTTTCACTTACTCCCTGCTCTGCATTTCACACCAGTTCATTGTCATTGGTACAGACCACGTATGCTGGAGGTGCAGTCTCACCACTATAAAACCTGTATGAGTGTTTGGACCCCAGTCCTGCTCAAAACAGAGATAGAAAAAGCATAAAAGTCAAAAACGTGTGTCCGATGACTATGTATACAAGGGCAGAAAAATCAAAATTACAGTGTTCATAAAAATTAGGGAATACTTCAAAATGAAATATCCCATAATGATATATCCCCTATGTTGTGTGAGCAGTGTACATGAGGGATTGTCACTTGAGTAAACCACAGAGAAAGTAAAAGGTTTACTGTGCAACACCAGATTGTTAGTTTAATGCGTATAGGATTGAGAGTAAAAAGTAAAAGCAAAACACTTACTATTAGTAGTAGTAAACTCAAGGTGCTGGCATAGCTTCCAATGCTACCTGCACCCTGGGTTCTAGAGGATCAATTTTCCTTTCAGTTGGTGGTCAATACCAACCATATTAGGGCCCATGGGGATTTCCTTGCACTAAGAATACAGTACTGTAGATGTAATAATGAATAAAAACATCTTCACTAAGCAAGACCTAACGTGAATCTGAATCATAAGTCAATTGTCAGTCGGTTGAACGAGAGGCGAGTTAAGTTTAAGTGGGTCAAAACACATTTTTCCAGTCAGCTTCAGAGACAGCGGTTAATAAAATGCTATGTAAGAGCTGCACATGCATCGGGCGTCAAAAGTCTATTTTGTTATTATATTATTTTAGATATTAGTTATAAATATTAAATGTTTATATTCAATTTAAATTGACATAAAATCTTTAGGAAATTAGACATTTCAGAACGTATTTGGGGAAATTCCAGCGTGCACTTGAGCTGGCATGGACTCAAACTCAAGATCTGATTATCCATGACATACCAGCAAATGGATACACCCCAGTAAATACACGATTGGGGTTTTAGGTCAGACAACTGGAAGACAGTCAATTACAGTCAGTACTCTTTGATCTTTGTTGGTGTTCAGGTGGGTTTTCATTGGTGTACCGACCTTTGGCTCCCACTGTAGTCACTGTGTTTAAATAGCCTCATCAAGGAAGAGAAAAAAAAATAAATAAATCAGTGCACATCTCAACAACCTATTGCTTTACTCTGGTTTAAGATAGCAGAGTATACGGTGTTCATGAACATTCATATAAGACACACTGCTCTGTGTCTCAGCTGTTAAATATGTACCCTTCAATCAGCCCATCACCGCTGATCATGCCCCAGCACTATGACAGCGATCCAATTGGGGTTTTTTTTTTGTTTGTCTCTCACAAAACAGGTGGTGGACCTGCGTAGATCCAGACACTTTTCATCTGTGAACATCCAGGGAATGTAAGAGTGGACGCTTATAAGTAACTGGGTGTTCACAAATTGGACTGGTCAGTTAACTCCTCTGCACTTTATAGCCTCTACCTGCTGAGTAAACTGAGGTCAGTTGGTGTACGGAGAGCACTCCTAAGGATGATCTTTGATCCAGTTGTGGTGTCTGCCATCTTCTACGCTGTGGTCTGCTGGGGCAGCAGTACTTCAATGGCAGACAGGAAGAGACTGTATGAAATCATTAAGAGGGCCAGTTCTGTTTTGGAAAGCCCCCTAGACAAAGTGCAGATGGTGGGAGACAAAAGAATGCTAGCCAAGCTGGCATCCATGCTGGAGAACCACTCCCACCCCACGCAAGAGACACTGGCAGCAGTGGGGAGCTCCTTCAGTGACAGCCTATTTCACCCAAAGTGCGTAAAGGAACTTTATCGTAGGTCCTTCCTTCCTGCTGCTGTTAGAGCCCACAACAAGCAATGTGCAATATTCCTCAATATGCAATCATATCCCAGATATTGATATTTTCTTCTATTTATCTATATCGTTCTTCATACCAAATGCCTTGCTATCCCTAAGCTGCTGTAATAATGTGAATTTCCCCTCTGTAAGACTCAAAGGTTTATCTTATCTCTTGATACAGGTACTGGAGCCCCTGCAATCATGGCCAAGAAAAAGTCTAAAGTTTAAAACATGACGAATTCTAAATCCGCTTATTAGAAAGACAGAGTTTCGTTTATGAAAGATGTTTGCTTGCCGAGGAGCATTATACGAGGACATACCAATTAATGTGTTTACATGAATGGCCTCTACTACGATAGAGCTATTAATCTGATACCGTATAATCAGGCTGCAGGCAAACAGGACGTTTACCAAACCTTTAGCGGTTTTTTTAGCTCTCCATTTCAGTGTTGTGCTTGCATGAAGTTCAACAGAAATGTAGAAGACAGGTTGACGACTGATGCAACGTACTCGCAACGCAATGCAGTAACTGAAATGGTTGCACTTCCTTATCACAAATATTCAACCAGTGGTCAAAATATAAGAAACTAACTGCGTTAGCAGATCATGTTAAAAAAAAAAAAAAAAAACTAGCTGTGACTTCCACAATCACCAGTGTGCTACTTTGGTGCTGCTTCTGCAGTGTTTTAATCATCTGTGGTAATCTGATTTTACAAATACTACACAATTTCTTCAATAAAACTGCTTGCTAATATTTGAGTGCATGCAATGTGTTTTTGCATTCCCTTAATACTTTGCTTACTGCAGAAAATCAGATCCACCTGTGTGGAGCTTAGCTGTCCTCTTCATGTGCGTAAGGGTTTACTCTGGGTGCTCTGGTTTCCTCCCACAGTCCAAAGGCATTAGGTTAGTTGAGTATGTATGAAAAGTTTTGCTGTAATTGTGTGTCCATTGTAAATAGCCACTAATGCTGAAAGAAACATTACATGGACAAATAAACAATACTGTACTTGTATTGTAAGCTAAGCATCCACTAGAATATAGGTAGAAACAACAGATAAATGAAACTCAAGTGTGTGTGTGGGGTGGGGTTCACATGCAAGCTCATGCCAGAGGACCGTTAGACTATCTTCGCTCACATGTGCATTCTGCAATACACGGACGGATAGCACTTTCTTACAGCAACCTACACCCAATCACACACACCTCCTTTATTTCAGCTTCTGGTTGTACTGACGTGGCTGCAAGAAAACCAATGTGCTGCACAATTGCACAAAATGAACAGTTAATGCTGTACACATTGCTGAGAAATGACTCATAAAAGTTAATTAATAATTTGTCATGACCAGACATTCTTCATGAGCACTGTGTGACATGGCTACAAAGTCCTTTCTCTGTCAAAAGTAATGGTACACATTAATTCAGTCAAATAAAAACGACGAGTCGATACAACTGCGGTTACGAAACATTTCATGCCCAACCAAATAATGTTTTCTTGAGTAAACGGTTGAATGCAGGGAAACATTATGGGTGCATAATATAATGCACCAATTATATTATGCACCCATAATGTTTCCCTGGCTGCAGGAGGTTGAGGTGGCAAAGCCCTTAATAAGGTCTTGGCAATGATTATATACCATCTGAACTTGTGTGCATAACATAAAAAATATCTGCCATCTGTACAGCCAACAGAGATGGGATTGAACCCAGAACCTTCTTGCTTCAGGCGGCGGTGCTGCCCACCGAGCCACCCTTCACAATCCTCAAGTAGGTTGTGGTGTTTAAACGATGAGTTACAAAAAGTATTCAAGAAAACACCATCTACACCTTTACACCACCAGCAGCCTGAACTTTTGATACAAGGCAGGATGGACCCATGCGCTCATATCGTTTACAGCATATTCTGACCTTACCAACTGACCAAAGATCTTGGACCTGGCAATGTTTTTTTCCAATCTTGCCGTTTGTCATGTGCTGGCTTGTTTTTTGTGGCTTTCCATTTCATTTAGGGAAACTTAGAGAAATATATCAAAACATGACAAGCAATGCCAGTACAGATAGGAATAACTGTATTCAGCAAATACATCATGCACCTCTACAAGCTAAGAGTTTTGTTTAAAAGCAGTAACATGCCTACCACACAGTTCAAAAACATAAAACTAACAGCTTTAACTCCATTTAGAGATGCTATTGAAACACTAATTGAATCCTAGAGAGCCAGGCTTCAGCTTATTCGGTGATGTTTCAAAGATGTAAAGAGTTGTCCCCCTCAGGGTGTTGTTCTCTTATTCAGTCATAGGCTCCTCTTACAAGCGATCTTAAAATAGCACATCTGACCCTTTACGCAGCAGGAGGAAGTAAGAATGTTATTAGTATTATTATAAAAATGTTTCCTCACTTGTTTCTTTCAGAATAGTCCTCAAAAACATTTGCTTCTTTATTTGTTCATTTAATGTCATCATCAATTCAGCATCAGTGCACAAGTTGCTCATTTAAAAAACGTTGGTAACGTAAGTTGTATCAGTTATTAAAGGTCAAGGTGAAAACCTCACACTTCAAGAACAGGAAATGTGATACAGATCAGTTTATGTTCTTGTTTTTCAAATTGACTTGAGTGTAAATATACACTGCTCATTACAATTAGAGGAAACTTCATTACGGGGCATAGATATATACATACACACTCACACACACACACACACACACACACTCACACACACATATATACACACTCACACATATATACACACTCACACATATATACACACTCACACACACACATATATACACACTCACACACACACACACACACACACACTCACACACACACACATATACACTCACACACACACACATATACACTCACACACACATATACACTCACACACACATATACACTCACACACACATATACACTCACACACTCACTTAACTTAACATGCATGTCTTTAGACTGTGGGAGGAAACCAGCGTAGCCAAAGAAAAACCACATGGACACGAAGACTCCATGCATTGAGCCAGCGGTGCTACAAACTGAGATAAAGCCAGCCTGATTGTGTTTGTGTGCAAACAGCATTTTAAACCCAAAACAGGAGTTAAAGCCACCAAAGGGTATGTCGTGACTCAAGTTTACTGTGCAAGATCCAAGTGAAACAAAGACGGAACCGAATACAAAATGGGCCACGACATTTGTAATCTTACCACTCCGTCAAAATACATCTTAACACAAGTCAGGCTCTGCAATTAACAGAGAAAGTCAAGAATATAAAAAACTGAAGCCGTATTAAAGCTTTCTGTTACTATGCCATCAAGCCAAAAAAAATCCACCCTGATGTTCTTAACATAAGAGCAACTGAAGAATTATGGACGTGCCATGTCAACTAATGTAGCCCTGCAAAGCATCTCATTACTGACAGAAGCTCAGTAAGAATGAGATGCTGCCAGTGTGACCTGTAGAGGAAACCATTTGCAAGTAACAGATTTAGTTACATATTACAAACATATTGAGGTTTCTCTGTATTACAGGCAGAACAAGCAAAACGTTTAGCAATTTCAAGCAAAGCAGTGAGTTCTTATAGCAGAAAACATACAGAGTTAAATACATGTCCAGACAAATTAAATAAACAAATAGAAATAGTCATATTTTGTTGCTGTTACGACCAGGAGTGATCTCCTAGCAATTGTTTTCCCCCTCCCCAAGTCAGTACAATATACTGTATAGCACACAAAACATATTTTTACTCGTAGCACGAGAATGCATCCACTCAAGCAATGACTGGTCTGGTTTCAACACGCAGAAGTTTCTGTTTCTACTTAATAATGTCACATACAGGAACCTCAGACCATAGCTATGCTCTAGGTAACACTGACTGGAACTGAAAACTTAAATTAAAAACTAAAGTACACTTATCTTACAACAAAAAATGATTATCTAAAAAAAAAAAAAAAAATCACCTGAATTCTGAATACAATATAAACAGGTTCAGGGGTGCTATTAATAAAAATAAATCTCATACAGTCGCAAAATGAGGATTGACTGTAATCGTATATGTCTGTGGCTCAAAGACACACCTACTAAACACAGTAATCAACTCAGTAAGGTGTGTTTATACAGAGAAATCTCCCAGCTGTCTTGAACTCTGTATGCACAGGACAAACTGTACTTCCTACTCATGTGACAAAATCTATTCTCATTTGGACATCGTTAAATGTCTTTACTTGCTTTCCTACTAACAGTATGACAAAGTTCAACTCAACAATATATATTGCTGTGCAAAAGTATTAGGCCACCACTAGACTAGATAGACCATGGTTATAAACCAAAGGTATAGGCCTAATAAAATATACAGTATATAATTCCTATTTTATTTCTCAGTCTCATTTGAATTCAATCACAGTAAATCTAAATGTAACAGCTTAATAGCAGCATCTGGTAGCTTCATAAAGATGCCAAGTTGACGTTTCAGTTTGAAGAAGCTTTAAGCTTTTTGGAAAGGTAACAGCCAAGAAGCCACTATTTTTGGAAGGAAAACTGGGGAAGCAGCTAAGACAGACTAAAGCTCTCAAGGATTGGAATGAAGATCAGGAATGAAGTGAGGAATTTGAAATTCTGGGGTTTAATGGTCAACAACATGTTATATATGGTCACTGTAACTGTATATTAGGAATGGAATATGTAAACAAGCAGAAGTTTCAGGACCCCAAGGCCAAAGAAAGAGGTGAAGTCTAAACAGACTGACTACAAGCATTACGTAGTGTTAGTGATATTATTGACTATATTAAGTCCAGATACAACGAGTATATTTGCAAACTTCATCTGTGTTCTTGAACAAATGGCAATGCTTCCACTTTTATTCCAGGAAATGTATTACAGGAGTCCATGTCCAGTGCAAAACAACAACAGATGTTTTGTGAAATGTTAAAATGCATGAATTAGAGCACAAAATTTAGATTCAGTTAATACACGTGTCCATACTGCCTCAAAGACATTCTCTACATCATATACTTTTTCAGTCTGATCCAAGACCAATATCCACATATTGTTATGTTGGAAGAATAACTGAAAACACATAAAAACGACTACATGAATACAGTGACGTATTAAATTGTTAATGGAAAGCAAATTCAACCAAATTTCAAAACAGTTCTTTCAAACTATATACCTGTCAACACGTGCACTACAACAGGTAAAGTATAAAATGGCATAAAAAAAATTGCAGCAAAACTGTGTGCCTTACTTCGCTATGGTGCTTGTGGCTTGACATTACATAGACTGAATCATGGGTTTGATTGGCTCCAGTAAAACTGTGTAAATCGGCACCATGTTCTTACAAATATAAGACACAATGGAATACGATATAGTTCTTACATACAATTCAGCCAAACTTTTATGAATTTTCCAACTTCCAACACATGGCGCCGATTCACCGCTGACTTTCATAAAAATGCTTAACAAGCTTATATATTATTATAAATAAATGATCGCAAGTGTTACCACTTACAGCTTCCACCATCTTCTAAGACTGTTGCAACTAAGCACAATTAATCAAGCATATGCAGTGGTATAACCAAACCTCTATCAATAGCTATTTTTTAAAACACTCACATGGTGTTTAAAGGTGACATGGCAAGCAAAACATCCATCTGTTTTCTGTCTGTCAGTTAAAAGATCCAGTGAATAAGACACCGAGTGCTAAATTTGAAAGATTAAAATCAGACCACAGATTAAAGGTTGAACATGATACAATTTATTGGACGAACAAGGGAATTGTTACAGGTCAGCTTCCAGCATAGCACCACACTGCTCCAAAGCCCAGAAGCTAAATGCTAAAGCAGCTCTAGAACCAAAGCACATCAGAACAACATGAAAAGCCAATTACTGGAAAGATTGAACAACTGTGTGTCTATTAGCCAAACAATTCAACAACCGAAAGCATTAGCTCATGTTAAGGCCACTCCCTCAATCTCCACCTTGCCCCACCTCTTTCCTCATCATCATCATCATCATCATCATCATCATCATCTAAAGCTACACACAGAAATGGCACGTCCTAAAGGAAAGCTCGTTGAGCGACTGGCCCAAAGTGGTAATAATTCTGCACCAAGGCTTAGTGTCAGGATAGAGACTTCAGATACAGTATTAGTGGACCACTAAGGTCTAGAAAAAAGCAATAAAAAGTCATATAGTTCAGGCCTAGGTCAGCTGTTGTGCTGATTCCCTGACACAATCAGGGACCAAAAAAAAATAAATCAAGTAACATAGGGAAAAAAAAGCACACCAAGTCCCTGTAAATGTCTGCTGTAAATTCCCTGGAAATGATCAGAACAAGTAACTACTGAACAGTGGCACACATTACCAAGTCATTTCCACATTTGAATCGGGTACTAAGAACTAAAAGAACCAGAATAACGTAGCAGTAAGAGAAAGTGGCTTTAGTCATCTAAGAACTGGAAAGATGGTAAAGAATTGAGCAATGAAGCATCAAGTTGCTCTCTGAAATTCCTTTCCTCAGAGAGACCACGATCAACTGAGATATTACATAGGTGCTTCCCAGATTACGACGGTTCCGTTTAGGATGGGAACACAAAGAAATGAACATTCGACAGAAACAGAATTCTAAATTTCGATTTTTCTAGTGGCAAGCAAAATAATGCCGGCAGATGCTGGGCATCCAGGTAGCACCAGCACCACCACCGTTGGACTAACCATTATGTTTTCCCACTTCCAATTGGTGTTCACATGTGCTTTGTTGGATAAACTGTATGAGATATGAGGTGACTCTTCCTTAACATTAAACTACATCTCAAAATCGAGTAATAAATACTAAACAGGATGTCCAACACAGGATGCTCACAAAATATAGGGTACATTTCAAAACATTGAACTATCCTCTCATTTTTGGGAACAGTTATATTTTTACATACTATATACTCTCTACTATGCTGTTTGAGATGCAATTCATAATCCAGTATACATTTGTTTCATTATTAATAAGTCGTTGCCGTTCATTTTCATTCTGACACAATGTCTTGTCCTAATTCGAGTATTACGTACCAAGTCAAAACAAGACATCGTTGGTATTTTTACACACTATTTACTACGCATTATGTTGGCTGCCTCTCAGCCCACGTAGAACCATACAAGTTGCTACCTCGCCCATTTAACACTAGAAATGTTATCATTCCTTTATCTGACTACAATGACATCATGGATAATACAGTTACATTGCGTCTGGCTGTGTCCTAAACCGACATCAGAGTACGTCAAAACAACAACAGAACCATTTATATTTACGCATACTATTCAGTACGTAGAATGCTGTTTTGGACCAAGCCCATGTAAGGGACTAGAACTTCAGCACCTTACCGATTACGACACGAAATGTCAAATATTTCTAATTCCGCGTTGTTTAGGTTGAACAGTCGTCTTAGTTTGCTAAAGATAAGCTAAAGCTGTTAGCTAGGCGGCTAACATGGCTTACGCCGTAACAGGTTAGCATTAGCTGGATGACATGGCTAACGCCGCGAGAGCAGGCTGTTTAATAACGCGCGCGAGCCACCTGACCGTTAACACACACACGCTTCTAACAGTACACGTTCTCCATTTCTGTAAAGAAGAGCTTTTAATCGTACCTTTATAAACGTTTCTGATAATGCAGGCTGATGGAATTTCCTCTTCGCCGCGCCAAACGTCTCGGGTCCAGACGACCAGTCCGGCCTTCACTTCCGCCTGATCGCGCGGACCTGCCCGATTCTCCCCGATCCTCCTATTTCCTGATGGAGGGACAGGCCGTGTTCCAAACCGCACGCTGCAATACTAAATAGGCTATGTACGTGGCTGTGTCCTAAACGTCAACTAACGTAAACGCAGCCCTGCCGAATCCGTTTTTTGTTGTTGTTGCTATGCTGACATTATGAATTAACTGAAGTTAACAAAGCCTATGCATGACTCAAACAAGCATTTCTGCCAACTTAAGTAAAGCTATGATAATAATAATACCTTTAGTCATTTAGATTCAGTGTTATCCAGGGCATGGATTGCAATTGAATGGTTCTTGGATGGTTGTGACCAGTGCATGCTGGTCTTTTCTGAGTATGCTGGTGACTAGCACATGCTGGCTGAATAACAAAACCAGCAAGATCATACTGGGCAACCAGTTTTGCCAGCAAGGTTATGCTGGTCAATCAGCAAAACCAGCATGGATCTGATGCTGGTCAACGCTTGTTTTTTTTTCAGCAGAGATACTATCAGAAATTCATAGTCGAACTGCGAACCTGATGGTCAAACTGTGAACGAAAAGTTCACATTAAACAGTCAAGTAATTTACAGTTTTGCTATGAAATCTTACAGTACTCTTTTTCCTGGGCGTCTTATGCGGCAGCAGCAGTGGCAGCTTGGCAAAAATGAGAGGCAAACCTTTGACCCAAGTACCTTAACCGCTATTCCACCAAAGTCCTGCATAAATAAAGAACCACTGTGGTGATATTTGGGACCTCACGCGGACAAAGCTCAAATTGTACCGCTGAGCTTCCAAATCTACGTTTGCATTTAAGTCATTGATGAGACACCCTCACCACCAGAATTGTGGTTTGAGGGTCTTGCTAAAGGACCAAACAGCAGCAGTTTGGTAGATATGGGATTTGATCTCTGGATCCAAATCCCATAGTTCACTGTCTTCAATTCTAGGCTACCACATGAAACATTTTACATATTAGTTTGTTTGTTTGGCTTCTTTAACATCACTATCGGCATCAGTGGCCATGTAAGTGACACACACACAAGGTTATATCTATACACAAGATCATCTCAACACCAGTCACATATATATGCACACAAGCCAATGGCAATTTGGAGTTATCAATTAACCTACCACATCTCGTTGGACTGTGGGAGGAAAACAGAGTACCCAGAGTAAACATGGGGAGGACATGCAGACTCCACACAGAAAGGACCCAGGCCACTCCACCCTGGGATTGAACCCAGGAACTTCTTGCTGTGGGGCAGCAGTGCTACCCACCAAGCCACCATGTTGCCCTTTCAGCATAATAGAAACGTGTATTCTTGCTAATGCTTATATTGTATATGTACGTAGTAATAATGATTTGTCAGAAAATCACAGATTGTAACTGAACACAGATTGTCACCACACTTTAGAGCATATCAGTTCATAACAAATAAACAAATCACAGATACAACACCAAACAAGTTTTGTTTACTAGCTGAACATCCTGGTTTTGTGAAGCCTGCATTATAAAAAATCACTTATTTTAGTTAATGACACACTTTTTAAGGCAGCATAGAGGAAAACGTGAAATTATTCGGTTGTGGAAGTGAAAACTACCGCTTTATTACCAAAATGTATGATTTATTATGCATTAACCATTCCATACCTAAGGGTGGCGCTACATGCATATCGTAATATCAGCTATTTACTTTTTTCAAGATATATAAGTGCGAAGGCATCCCTGAATTTCTATTTTTTTCCCACGGTTCTTGTCTCAGCTCCATGTGTGTACAAATCAAATGCAGCAATTTTTCTCTCTTTGATAGGTTATTTTCTACCCACTCACATTTTGTCAAACATAAAGTCTGCTAATTACTACTCGGGCACAAGGAGCACATGCCATAGGCCATCATTAAACTAAAACTAAAAGAGGTTGAGTATTGGAAATTGGCTAACCTGTGTACACTGCTCACAAAATTAGTGTATAGTTTAAAACGAAATATCATCTCATTTTTGTGAGCAGTACAGTGGAATCCGGTTAATTAAACGAACATGCCCTATGTTACAAGACGGGATGTGCTATAATTTATGTAACATATCAAATTTTATTAAACCTTTATTGTGGGATTTACACGTATAGCGAACGTACAAACAAGAACTACTGTTGCTTACGAACTTTGTTCATTGAAAAATTAATTTACAACCAAGTTTTTAGAAACGATCTCCAACACAATGTATAAATACTCAGCATGCGAAGTAATAATACTGTAAAAAACAAGTTCTTACTAAATTCCAGTCAACG